>SJXQ01007553.1:0-68239 GCA_006408695.1 Aepyceros melampus
GGAATTTTTCACAGTTTGTTGTGATCCACACAATCAAAGACTTTAGTGAAGTCAATGAAGCAGAAGTAGATGTTTTTCTGGAATTCTCTTGCTTTCTCTATGATCCAGTGAATATCGGCAATTTGATCTCTGGTTCCTCTACTTTTTCTAAACCCAGTTTGTACATCTGGAAGTTGTTAGTTCACTTAGTGCTGAATGCTAGCTTGAAGGATTTTGAGCATAACCTTACTAGAATGTGAAATGAGCAAAAATGTACAGTAGTTTGAGCATTCTTCGGCATTGTTCTTCTTTGGGATTAGAATGAAAAATGACCTTTTCCAGTGGGATAGATAGATATAGATATACCTACAGATAAATATGGGCTTTCCAGGTGCACTAGTACTAAAGAACCAGTCTGCTGATGCAGGAGACATAAGGGACACGTGTTCAATCACTGGGTAGGGAAGATCATCTAGAGGAGGGATGGCAACCCATTCCAGTGTTTTTGCCTGGAGAATCCCATGGACAGAAGAGCCTGGTGGGCTACAGTCCATAGGGTCACAAAGAGTCAGACACAGCTAAAGCAACTTAGCACGCATGTTCAGTTCAGTTCAGTTCAGTGGGATAGATAGATATAGATATACCTACAGATAAATATGGGCTTTCCAGGTGCACTAGTACTAAAGAACCAGTCTGCTGATGCAGGAGACATAAGGGACACGTGTTCAATCACTGGGTAGGGAAGATCATCTAGAGGAGGGATGGCAACCCATTCCAGTGTTTTTGCCTGGAGAATCCCATGGACAGAAGAGCCTGGTGGGCTACAGTCCATAGGGTCACAAAGAGTCAGACACAGCTAAAGCAACTTAGCACGCATGTTCAGTTCAGTTCAGTTCAGTCGCTCAGTCGTGTCCGACTCTTTGCGATCCCATGAATTGCAGCACGCCAGGCCTCCCTGTCCATCACCACTCCTGGAGTTCACTCAAACTCACGTCCATCGAGTCGGTGATGCCATCCAGCCATCTCATCCTCTGTCCTCCCCTTCTCCTCCTTCTCCCAATTGGTCCCAGCATCAGAGTCTTTTCCAATCAGTAAACTCTTCACATGAGGTGGCCAAAGGACTGGAGTTTTAGCTTTAGCATCATTCCTTCCAAAGAACACCCAGGAATGATCTCCTTGCAGTCCAAGGGACTCTCAAGAGTCTTTTCCAACAGCACAGTTCAGAAACATCAGTTCTTCAGTGCTCAGCTTTCTTCACAGTCCAACTCTCACATCCATACATGACGCATACATAAATATAATGCATATATATATATATATAGAGAGAGAGAGAGAGAGGCATAGATATATCACATCTTTATCGATGCATCTGTTGATAGACACTTCTGTTACTTCCATGTCTTGATAATGATCTCCTTGCAGTCCAAGGGACTCTCAAGAGTCTTTTCCAACAGCACAGTTCAGAAACATCAGTTCTTCAGTGCTCAGCTTTCTTCACAGTCCAACTCTCACATCCATACATGACGCATACATAAATATAATGCATATATATATATATATAGAGAGAGAGAGAGAGAGGCATAGATATATCACATCTTTATCGATGCATCTGTTGATAGACACTTCTGTTACTTCCATGTCTTGACTACTGGGAATAATACTGCAGTGAATATGGAAATGCAGAGATCTCTTCTAGATCCTGACTTCAGTTGTTTCAGATATATGCCAAGAAATGAAATTGCTGGGTCATATAATTGTTCTCTTTTAAATTTTTTAGGAATTTTCATACTGTTTTCCACAGTGGCTACATCAATTTACATTCCTAACAATAGTGCATAAGGATTTCCTTTTCTCCACATTCTCATTAACACATGGTATTTATTGTCTTTTTCATAACAGCCATTTTTAACAGGTATAAGGTGATATCTCATTGTGGTTTTGATTTGCATTTCTCTATGATTAATGACTTTGAGCTTCTTTTTTTGTGTCTTTTCGCTATCTGTAAGTCTTCTTGGGAAAAAGTCTATTCAGGTCCTCAGCCCATTTTCAAATTAGATTGTTTGGGTTTTGACTTTTGAGTTGTATGCATTCTCTCTATATTTTGGATATTAACTCCTTATCAGATATATGATTTTCAAATAAACTTTCCTGTTCTGTAAGTTGTCTTTTCATTTTGTTGATGGTTTCAGGTGAGAATTTTAGCTAAATCTATGGCCACAAGTCTTCTTCTGTTGTCACAAAACCATTCCACCCTGCCAATTTTCAGTCAATCAGGGGTTCAGATGATGAAGAAATCGTTTTTCTATTCTGTCGCAAAGCACAAATTCCCTGGAAGACCAGTAGGATTGATTTCATGTGCTCTGGGTTTTTGTTAGCTGCCTCTAAGGTTGCAGTTGTGCACGTGTGTTCAGTTGTGTCCAACTCTTTGTGATCCTATGGGCTGCAGCCTGCCAGGTTCCTCTGTCCGTGGGATTTCGTAGGCAAGAATACTGGAGTGGGTTGCCACTTCCTTCTCCAGAGGATCTTCCTGACCCAGGGATCAAACCCAGGTCTTCTGCATTGCAGATGATCTCCTGCATTACAGGGAGATTCTTAACTAACTGAGCCACCAGGGAATAGAAAAGAGAAAACAAATGGAAATTAGGAATGTGAATGACTTAAAGGTGAGCCTGTTACTCTCTGAGAAGTTTAAAAACATGTACCAAGGTAGAAATAATCATGTCTGTGTGTAACAGGGGTGGTGGTTTTCTTTCATTTTGGAAAGATTCTGAGCATCAGGGTGTTATAACTGGTTTCCTTGCTTTATTTTCTATCTGATTATTCTACTGAAGAAATTATGTGGGCTATCAGAGAGAAAGAGGAAAAATGTAATACCACTGTGGAACAGGTTGTTGATGAGCCAAAGGAGAGGAGTAGAATTTAGGAAGATACAGTGATGCCTGACCAAAGTAAAACAAATTTTACTGACAAGCCTGTTAGATTCTGGTAAGAGTTGAAACTGTCTTCTGTCACAATGTACATTTTAGTTTTCAATGGCAATTTTATGGGCTTTTCAGAAATTAAAATAACAGTAAAAATATCAATAATTATATGAATGCCAAAATAGATGTGTTGGGGTTGTTTGATATTCTTGTAATAGTTTAAGTCCTTTGGGTAATCCTATTAAATCATTTGAAAAGTAACTCCAGAGCCAAAAGCTAGTGTCATTTCAGGAAAGAGACCAGCATAAGCACACAAATTAATTCCTGGGTAAACCGGAGAAAAAGGAGTTAAGGCTTTGATCCAAGATGTAAGATTTTCAAATCATCTCCCAGTTCAATTAAAGAGCTATCTCCTGAAGGGAATCACTGGAAACCGGGGTAGACCTTGTGCTCCTTCCGTTACCACTAAGTGTCCCAGGGAAGAAAACATGCTCTTGAAGTTGCTGACCTGCCAAGTGAGAAAAAGTGCCCTGTGGGGAGGGTGCGGATAAACTGACACTCACTGTGGAGGAGTTTGCTGTTTTCTCCCCTTCGTGACCTTGGCAAATGACTTCAGCACCTTTGAGCAGGGCGCTGCCTTTCCGGATGCTGTGAAAATGGCTGTTATGTCTATGGATCATGCGGAGGTGCCACGAGGCTTAATTTATTAGTTAATGTTTGTGTTACACTCTGCAGCTCTTAGATGAAAGGTGTTACAGAAATGCAAAGCAGCAATATATTATCTAAACATCTGCCTCCTCTAATAGCTCTCTAGAAAGTCTTCATTGCTTCAGCAAAAATGATTCCTCCCAAAATGGATAATTCTGTCCAGGTCTTTCTTGGTCTATAAAGTGTTTCCTCCTCCTTTCAGTACACAGCATGTCTGTGCAGGGTACACCCTGGTGGCTGCATTTTCCATCCTGTCCTTGGAATGTTCACTGCTGATGCTGCTTCCTTGTGTGTGTGTGTGCCCTGCAGTTTCTCACAGGTCCAGCTTTTCCTCACCATGGCTGCCCTCTTCATTCTTTATTCCAAAGAGCCACTATAATTAGGCTTTTCTTTTGATGCTTAATTTCACCATGGCATGTGACCTCTAACCCAAGGGTTGGTGTTTGAAAATCTGGCAGTAAAATCAAGAAAAACTACTTAAAAGCTCTCGAAAATAAAAGAAAACACAAAAAAAGATTGGTCCAAGTTTGAACATGTTTTGGTGAGATTAACTGTTGAATTGTGAAAGATTACATTGGAGATTATCTCTGCTAAAATTAATTCTGTCCATAATTTTAAAACTCTGCCAAATATCCTACAGCAAATGGACATTTATTTCCCTAGAATTCCATAGTTCTTATATATACTTAGATTTTGTTGTTGTTTAGTCACTAAGTCATGTCTGACTCTTTTGCAACCCCATAGACTGTAGCCCACCAGGCTCCTCTGTGCATGGGATTTCTGAGGCAAAAATACTGGAATGGGTTGCCATTCCCAGGGGATCTTACTAGACCCAGGGATTGAACCCACGTCTCCTGTTTGGAAGTCAGATTCGTTACCACTGAGCCACCTGGGAAGCCCATACTTAGATTTAGGTAACTTCTTTTCAAATGCAACTAGAGAGATAAAATGAGTAATAAATTATATCAACCTACTGTATTCAAAGGTTTTCCTCTTCCCACATTTTTACTTCAGTTTTGAGAGCATTTTTTCCTTTTTCACATGCTGTTCCTCAGTCCTATTGTTTGTGGTTATGGGAATGTCCTAAAATATCTCTGGGATTTGTTTTAATCAGGTATAAAACAGAGACACTGAGACAATTGACTTGAAAAAAGAGTTTATTACAGTTCCCAAGAGGAAAGGGAATGCTGTGTTCACCAGGGGAAGCACCCAAGTCATTTGGGAAGCAGGAGTAACAGAAAAGCACAGCCCGGGCCTCTACTGTGGTCTCTGCAGCAAGGGATGGGCGAGGCAGGGTTGGCAAGGTTGAGCGGGCTTAGGATTGGACAGGCTCTGGGCTATGAGGATGCTCTTTAGTTGTCCATTCCCAGGCCCCAGGGTGATATGAGGCAGGGAAAATATTGGCTTGCTGTGTGAGCATTTGATAAAGGAGTGGTTGGGGATGTGCACTTTGGATTGGTTGATTTGTACATGAAAGTTGTGTTCACAGACAAGGTGTTTGTTATTTCAAAGAACTAGCTAGCTCTGGAAGGGTGGTCTCTCCCCGGGTTCTCAAGGCCTCCAAGATGTCACAACATCATAAAATATAGACAATTAAAAACATGGTAACACAGGGGGATCTTCTCTGAAATCCTCTAAGAAAATCTTCAAAATAAATAAGTTTGGCCACACAGATCTCTCACTGTTTACCTAGTGATAAAACACATGCATTATGAAGAAGAAAATTTGTGAAAATAATCATGAAAATAGCTATCACTGATGAAAGCTTACTATGTCTAGCAGTTAATGAAATACTACATACACTGTCGTTTGAAGTATTCAACTAAGAATGCTAAAATGAGGAAGGAAAGATTAAGTTACCTTCCTGCTCTTATTTATTTGTTGTATTGTAGTGAAGTATCTCAGCACCAGGTTTGTGAGAGGCTGCTCCAGGGGGGGCTTTGAAAGAGGCAAATCAGCATTTTCCTCCTTCTTAACACAGATGAGTCACCCTCTCAACACTCATCCGTGGTGTTGTAAAGCTGCTCATTTAAGTGCCTAACCTGCCATGTTGGTCATTTGAATTAAATCTAGCATTTTTTGGGAGGGAGCTCAGTTCTGACACATGGCTCTAATTGAAAATCTCTCCATCTATAATGTCCTCAGTTTGTGGATAAGTGTTCTTAGAGTGGCATCATAGAGGCAGTTATCACCTGGCGTATGGGCCACTGTTCTCTAGACCATACCCATGAGTGGTATTGTTTTGTCTGCTGCTGCTGCTGCTAAGTCACGTCAGTCATGTCCGACTCTGTGCGACCCCATAGACAGCAGCCCACCAGGCTCCCCGTCCCTGGGATTCTCCCGGCAAGAACACTGGAGTGGGTTGCCATTTCCTTCTCCAATGCATGAAAGTGAAAAGTGAAAGTGAAGTCGCTCAGTTGTGTCTGACTGTTAGCGACCCCATGGACTGCAGCTACCAGGCTCCTCCGTCCATGGGATTTTCCAGGCAAGAGTACTGGAATGGGTCACCAGTGCCTTCTCTGTGTTTTGTCTGAACAAGGATGCAACCTTGGAATCTCTCAAGATAGCATTCTAGGAATTCATAACCTATTTTCCCAGGTTACATGAAATATAAGGCATATCTAATGTATTTGCCATCTCTATATGAAAGAATGAAGATCTTGTCTCTATCTACAGTTACAATTAAATATGGGTCACCAGTGCCTTCTCTGTGTTTTGTCTGAACAAGGATGCAACCTTGGAATCTCTCAAGATAGCATTCTAGGAATTCATAACCTATTTTCCCAGGTTACATGAAATATAAGGCATATCTAATGTATTTGCCATCTCTATATGAAAGAATGAAGATCTTGTCTCTATCTACAGTTACAATTAAATCTTAGAATTGTTGATTGAAAGATAATCAATAAATTGTTGCTTATGGATTTAAAAGTTAAAGATGTGATTTGATCTTTATGTATTTATAATGGATCTTTATCTTAGGAAATGTGCAATGTCAGCTCCTATTAACTTAGCCCATTTCCCAGGTGGCTTTAGGTGGGCATCTATTACTTGGCTTTGATATCAGGACAACTCTCTCCCACAGAGAATCAATTCCCTGGGTGTGGTAAGGTTTGGCTGGCACTACAGCAGCCAGTTTTACCCTCTGTTGTTCTTCAACCTCAACCTCCCTCTGCTTCTCTCCTAGCTTTATAGGGGAAGGCACTTGATTCTGGCTGGATACCACCATCCCGGCATCTATAGTGACTGGTTGTAGGCTGAACCAATCACAGTCCTTCCTGAGACTCTGATGCTTTAGCATCAGGGGAGACTGTCTGCTGGAGTTGATAGGCCAGGAGGGTATAAGTAAGGGGCTGGTGGTAGTCAACTTCCCATCATGTGGAAGGCACCTTGTAAGGTCAGCCTAGAGGTGGAGAGAGACAGAGGCCTTGAATCTAGATGTTTCTGAGGTCGCCATTGGGATGCCAGGTATACTGTTTAAACTTTCAAGGTAAGAGCCAATAAATTAATTTTTTTGTCCCCTTAGGCTAGTTTAAGTTGAACTTGCAACCAACAAGACTCTAATAAATACAAAAATGTCTTTAAAATCTCAGAGATATTTTTACTTGATAGCGCTATTTTCTAGTGTTCCAACTATTGAACAATTGCTTAATAGTGAAGAGATAAGTGATTTGTATAACTTTTACTGAGCTTACTATGTGTGAGATGTAACTTTCCACTTAGTGAATCATTTAATTCTCATAAAATCATTTGAGGTGGGTATTGCTAGCATTATTACACAGAGACAGAAACTGGGGCACTGAATAGTCCAGAAACTTGCTGAAAATTACTGAGCCTAGAAGTGGAAGAGCTTGGATTTGAACCAGGCAGACTGGCTCTAGTCTGTGTTTTTTAGCCACCGCACTGACACTTAGAGCCTGGATCTGTCCTCTGACTGGGAAAGTTTTTTCAGAACAGAAGAGAACAAGGCACAGTTCTTACCTCCTTTCTATGCCTCATATGCTTCTCTGGTCCCTGAGTGCTGTTCTAACCTTCAAAGGTGAACAAGAAACCCTAGTTATTCTTTATATGAGAATCTGAGAATGACTGCCTTTTAGACTTGAACATTTCAGAAGAAACGCTACTCATGAGCTTCAGTCTAAATTGACACAGTACTTCTCCTTAAAAAATGCTCATTGTATCATAAGTATATAAATCTATTGAAAGATATACCATCTTTAAACCAATGATGGATTAAACTCAAAATACACAGGTGAACCACAGTATACAATATAGGATAAATATATCTAAGAAAGCCAAATATTGTGAGATGAGGAAAGTTAATCCTACTGCTCAGGGATTGGAATCAAAAGCAGGAAAGTCTGCTGTGCTTCAGTGGTAAAGTCACGAAGTTTTCATTTTCGTTGATAAGTAGGGAAGATTCTCCTTGAAGCTCAAATTCTCGCTGCCCTCTGTCCCAGTCCCCGGTAGAATTGTCAAATCCTTCTTTTGGCTCTTAGATAGTTGATTACCTGCTGAAATCCTGCAATTGCCACAGCTGTTGCTATTTTAGCTCCTTGAATTTATGAGCACCAGTGCGTCTCCCTCGCATCTGCTTTGGCTGTTGCTTTTGAAATGAGCAGTAGCATGGGGGGTGGTGGGGGATGCGGCCCAAACAGCTCTGTGGGGCCCAAGGCAGCTAAGAAAAGGAGCAAACCTTTACTTGGTGACTGGGACAGTAGCAACATTAAATCGTCTGTCTTTTTCTGAGGAATGCCAAGTATTTAATATTTTAAAAAAGAGTCCTGACTCATCACCCAAAAGCACAAGGACACACACTAAAAATAGTGGCAGGACTCTGCAGAGGGGTGACAGTGGGATTTGCTTTTCAAATAGAGGGATAATCTTTGGAGAAAGGACAATTACCTTCTCTCTAAAGGACCCTGTCAGCTCAGGAAGCTCTTCCTTTCAGGTGATTGCTAGATGAATAGAGGAGCTGGAGGGCAGGGAGGGAGAGGGATGTGGATTTGGAGGGAGGTGGTACCATTTCTTTAAGCATTTCTCCTCACTTTTCTTAATAGAAATCAGCATCCACTCTGGTGTCCTTAAGGTCTAGATCCAATTGACTTTAGTCAAGGAGCAAGCTCATCGACATCTTTACAAGTCCTCAATTCAATTTGGGCTTTGATTCGGGGAAAGCTAGTCTCCATGGACAGAGGAGCCTGGCGGGCTACAGCCTGGCGGGCCATGGATCACAAAGAGTCAGACATTCCTGAACAACTGAGCACGCACAAACACACACACACACATTCTCCATGTTTGCCTGGATTTGTCTAACCTTGTGCTGCCACAGGCTTAGAGGAAGGCCAATTGCTGAGAAGGTTCACCAAGTACAATAAGATGGCTTCTGCAGAGACAGATGTTTGGGATCTTGACATGGCCCACAGCTGGGCTCACTGGCTCTTTATTCGGAAGAAAGCAGCTGAAGCCCCTACAGTGAAACTGCATCTCTCCCTGCTCTGAGCATCAAAGCCCAGACCACCTCTCCATTTGTATGCATAATGGCTCCTTCAGAAGACAGGGAGAGGATGGTTCTCTCCACCAAATGAATTCTGGTCAACTTCAAGTGAGTCGACACAACCCATTAAAATAATTTCGGAAGAAAGCAGCTGAAGCCCCTACAGTGAAACTGCATCTCTCCCTGCTCTGAGCATCAAAGCCCAGACCACCTCTCCATTTGTATGCATAATGGCTCCTTCAGAAGACAGGGAGAGGATGGTTCTCTCCACCAAATGAATTCTGGTCAACTTCAAGTGAGTCGACACAACCCATTAAAATAAAGCTGATTTAACAAATCATTGCTGAATGGCATATTTAAAGTAGAATCATCAAAAGTTATGTGTTAACATTTTTGTAAGAAAAGGTAAAAGGAGAAAAAAATGGTTTATTTGGGTTGTGTTGGTCAAATCTTGAGGAGCACTAACTTTCTGAGCACAGAACTTTCAGAGCCCTGAAACAGAAACTGGATACACAAAAGCTACGTGGTTGACCTCAGCTCCTGCCCTGCGGTTTCACATCCGAGTGTGGAACTTCCCCTGTGTAAGTTCTAGCTGCTGTGTTCTAACTGAGGATGACTAGAAATGCCACATAAGATAGAACTGATTTAAAGTTTGTCTTAAAATACCTAATAGAGCTGCTGATGCCCATGCATCATAACTAGACGGGTCTGTATTTTGGTGGGCTTTCCCTTGGAGAAGGGAATGGCAACCCACTCCAGTATTTCTGTCTGGAAAATCCCATGGACATAGACGTCTGGCAGGCTACAGTTCATGGAGAACAAGAGAGTCAGACATGACCTAGCAACTAAGCAACAATAACATTTTGAGGAGGTAGAATCACAGATAGGAGAGCTGCTGATTGGCAGCTTCTGTTAATCTGGGACCTCTCAGATTTTGGATATAGAGTAAAAGCCTGAGAATCTGATCTTTGGACAGAGAACTGCTACTAGAGGTGGAGAAAACAGCTGAGCTCTTAACAGTCTTGCAGGGTCGGAAAGAATGTTAACAGGGTAGGAAGTAGCTGTGAGCGTAAGCATGCTATGGGTACCTTTCACTGTGTTTCATAGAAGGAATGGAGGATAGTGGTCAATCCTGTAAGGTTCGATAAGAGCTTTTTAAGAAAGAGTTGTTCAGGATAAGGAACAGCTTTTCTTAGCTACAGGAGGAGTATTCCAGAGAATTAAAATAAGTGATACCTCAACAATTAGACAGGTTAAACTTGTGAAACTGTGGCTGATTATTAGTCAAATCCATTTCACCTGACTTCTCTAATCAATGTTTTAAGACTTGGATGTCTTCCAAGCTGCTTGTAGCCTAAACAATAAGATAGTTGCACGAGTTTTCCAGGAACTTGGCCTCAGCTGTATCTAGTTTGGATTCAGCTGGTTAAGACTGGATAGGACCATCAACCCTCCAACTGGACATGCGTGAGTGTCCACTTGGTGACCTTTTGACTTCAGAGGGCCAAAAAACTCCACCCCCAGATCATGCCAAGTGCCTCCACATTTGAAGCTACATAGGCATGTAGGTAGTTACGCCTGCGCAGAACCACAATTACAAACCTTCCAACTCATTCCCCACACCACTCACGCCCCCAACAGCCCCTCTCACCACTCATACTCACAGGACTCAGCATATTCTGTTGCTCTTTCCCCCAAATTCTCAGAACCCTGGCCTTCAGGAAGGTGAGTCAGAAGCTTGTTCTGTCTTCATGCTTGGTTGCCTTTCAAATTAAAACCTTCTTTTTGCTGCAAACCTCAGCTTCTTAGCATTTTGACTTCAGGCATTGGGCAGAACGAATCCGGTCCAGTCACATTAACTACAGGTATTGATTAAACTTTTTCCCAAAGAATGAAATGAAATATATATAGGTATCACCAGTACATGTACTATAATATATACATGTAATATATCCATAGTAACATAGGATAGTTATATAGGATACATGTAATATATTCATAGTCATAATTTCTTTTAATTTTAGTATATTTAACATAAATGATATTTCTGCTATGCTTAAAACAGGCTTTTTGAAGTTTAAAGTTTTCCTCTACTGTCCTCATTCACGAGTTTAGGATTTTCCATAGCAGAAATGGCTTGATAGGTAAAATCTGATCCTGTTTGGATTATTGGAAGCTCCAAATTAATGCATTGCAAGTTGTACTGTACTATGTGGCACGTTAGACCACTTTCAGACTCAGATTTATGAAGAATGGAGTTAATGTGCGTATGATATGCACAGAATGCCACCAATATTCTCATGAATATGGGAGTGGAATTCTTTTAAATTCAGACCTGTGACAAGAATGCAGCTCAGGCCTATCCACTTGGTGTCTGCCTACACGTGGATATTGTGCAAGGCTGTTTCGTTGTTAAGTCGTGGCTGACTCTTTGTGATCTCATGGACTGGAGCCCACCAGGTTCTTCTGTTCACGGGATTTTCCAGGCAAGAATACTGAAGTGGGTTGCCATTTCCTTCTTCAGGGGCTCTGCCCGACCCAGGGACTGAAGCCGTGTGTGCTGCATTGGCAGGAGGATTCTTTTCCACTGAGCCACCTGGGAAGCCCCATCGTGCAAGGTAGGGCTATAAATGTTTTTGTATGACTCTAAAAGGTGATTTTTGTCTGACATGAATATTTATAAGAATAGATATCGTTGTTAGTGATTTAACTTTGAAAAGGTTTTCTATTTGTTTCAAGCTCCTGCTTTGTATTGATTAGTATTAAGATTGAATGTGTGTTGTGACTCTTTTTTCCCCAGCCCAACACAGAGTAACTGATAAGGCTGATATAAGATTATAACTATTTTTGATAATCCTAGATTTCAGATTTTTTCTTATTTGAGTAATTTTGCCAATTTAAGCTAACAAAATGTATACCACTAAAATATTGCTTTTGTCTGGAGACTCTTCAGCAAGTAGTGTTGGAAGAAGTTGGACAGCCTCGTGTAACTCAGTGAAGTTAGAACACACTCTCACTCCTTGCACACACCCACCCTGAAAATGGCTTAAAGTCTTAAATATAAGACAGGACACTGTAAAACTTCTAGAAGAGAACACAGGCAAAACATAACTCTCCAACATAAATCATGCCAATGTTTTGTTAGGTCAGTCTCCCAAGGCAATAGAAATAAAAGCAAAAATAAGCAAATGGGATCTCATCAAGCTTACAAGTTTTTGCACAGCAAAGGAAGCCATACACAAAATGAAAAGATAGCGTACAGACTGGGAGGAAATATTTGCAAATAATATGACTGACAGGGCTTAATTTCCAAAATATACAAACAACTCATACAACTCAACACCATGAACAAAAGATGTAATAAAAAAATGGGCAGAAGACCTAAATAGACATGTCTCCAATGAAGACACACAGATGGCCAACAGGCATATTAAAAATGCTCAACATCTGTAATTATTGTTATTTAGTCGATGAGTCATGATTGACTTTTTTGCAACCCCATGGACTGTAGCCCACCAGGCTCCTCAGTCCATAGGATTTCCCAGGCAAGAATACTGGAATGAGTTGCCATTTCCTTCTCCAGGTGATCTTCCCAACTCACATTCCTGCGTTGGCAGGTGGATTCTTTAATTAGAGAAATGCAAATCAATTAGATATCACCCCACACTGGTCAGAATGGCCAACATTAAAAAGTCTCTAATACCAAATGCTGAAAAGGGTGTGGAGAAAAAGGAACCCTCCTACATGGTTGNGATTGCTGGGTCATATGGTATTTCTATTTGCAATTTTTTAAGGAATCTCCACACTGTTTTCCATAGTGGCTGTACTAGTCTGCATTCCCACCAACAGTGTAAGAGGGTTTCCTTCTCTCCACACCCTCTCCAGCATTTTATGCTTGCAGACTTTTGGATCGCAGCCATTCTAACTGGTGTGAAGTGGTACTTCATTGTGGTCTTGATTTGCATTTCTCTGATAATAAGTGATGTTGAGCATCTTTTCATGTGTTTGTTAGTCTTTTTATTCTTAGATTGTGTCTGTAAATAATATTGTGACTATTACAGCCAATGTTATGGACCCATCCTATATGCCAGGTACAGTGCTAAGCATTTTCCTCCTTTATTCCTCACAGCAGTACTATGAGAAAGGGAATGTGAGCTTCACTTCATACATAATTAAACTGAAGCTGAAGAAGTTATCACCTTAAGTTATCACACAGTTATCAATTCTAGGAGGAAACTTAATGAAATGGCTTGTGGACTATGTCTCCCACACTAGATAGAACAGAAATCTAGAAATTCTACATTTCTTAAATTTCATAAGTCCCAATGGCAGTGCCAAATTTCACACCTACTGGCAATAGGATACTTTACATCTTGACCACCTCTACTGGAGAGGAACTAGGGGTATGAGTGAGTGAGTGAAGTCGCTCAGTCGTGTCCGACTCTTTGCGACCATGTGGACTGTAGCAGACAGGGCTCCTCCGTCCATGGGATTTTCCAGGCAAGGGTACTGGAGTGGGTTGCCACTTCATTCTCCAGGAACTAGGGGTGGCACCTTGCAAACGTTGCTGCAGAAACCTGAAAGCTGGTGCCATTGAATTAATCATGATTTCCATGCTGCTGCTTACCAAAACCATGGCTCCTTCTGCAACGGAATCTCTTAGATCCCATTCCTCGCCCTCAGAGACTCATTTGAAGTATGGAATTTTTTTTACTTTTTTAAAGCTTTATCTTCATTTATTCATCAAGTAGAATTCTACTCAATTTACTTTCTTTGGTTACAATCTTATTTGATAAGCAGAAAACTTTAAGTTCATATATTCAGATTTGAATGAGTAGGTTGTACATAATTAAATATTTTTCTCATTAATTGTAGATGCTTTCCCTGGTGGCTCAGAGGTTAAAGCGTCTGCCTGCAATGCAGGAGATCTGGGTTTGATCCCTGAGATGGGAAGATCTTCTGGAGAAGGATATGGCAACCCACTCCAGTATTCTTGCCTGGAGAATCCCATGGACAGAGGAGCCTGGTGGGCTACAGTCCACAGGGTCACAAAGAGTCAGACACGACTGAGTGACTTCACTTTCACTTTCACTTGGATAGAAAAAGATCTTTTTAAAAAAATAATTTTATTTATTTATGGTTGTGCTGGGTCTTTGCTGTTTTGAGGGCTTCTGTCTACCTGCAGTGAGTGGGGGCTCCTCTCTAGTTATGGTGCACGGGCTTCTCACTTCAGTGGCCTCTCTTGTGGAAGACGAGCTCTGGGGCTCACGGGCTTCCGTAGTTGTGGCACGTGGGCTCAGCTGTTTGGGGCTCCCAGGCTCTACAGCACATGCTCAGTAGTTGTGGCACATGGGCTTAGCTGCCTCTCAGCACGTGGATTCTTCCCAGATCAGGGATTGAACATGTGTCTCCTGCATTGGCAGGTGGATTCTTTACCACTGAGTCACCAGGGAAGCCCAGGAAATGACCTTGAAAGGACTTCCAGTCTATCCTGCAACTTCAGTCAATATCCCACATCATTCCAAGTAGATAAAAATTCATCCTATTTTGTAAATTTTCAGATGTACTGTGGCAAGCTTTGCAGGTAGTCAGCATTTAATTATTTTCTCGATAAGAACAGCCTTTTATCTAACCAACACAAATGCAATATTTACATTTGTTCTCAACCCATTCTTGATTTTTGAGTAAAAATATCTGCTTCCTGTAGTATTAAGAAGCCCCTCTTTAAGTATAGCATGCTTTTAGATGTCTCCTGCACCTCTTGCACTGGCAGTCAGATTCTTTACCACTGTGCCGCTGGGAAGCCCTAAAAATGAAAGTGTTAGTCGCTCAGTCATGTCTGACTCTTTGCGACCCCAGGGACTGTAGCCCACCAGGCCCCTCTGTCCATGGAATTCTCCAGGCAAGAATACTGGAGCCATTCCATTCTCCAAGGGATCTTCCTGCTCCAGGGATTGAACCCATGTTTCCTGCTTTGCAAGCAGACTCTACCATCTGAGCCACCAGGGAAGCCCTTTTAGATGCCACCAACATACATCTCCTTGTTTCCTGTATAGACATGTCTTAGTATTTTCTTTTTTAGTTAAATAGAACAGTGATTTGGGCATGGGAGTTAGGACCCTTTCATCTGAAGGCAAGCTCTGCGATGGACTGGCCTGAAATGGAAATGAAGGTCAAAAAACAGCTACTAAAGCACTCACTCCTCTCATAGTAGCGCTAAATGCAGACAGAAAGTATTGAATCTTTAGAAATCTAAGTCACCAAATGAGCCCAGTTTGCAGGGTGAGAACTGTGCTGTAGACCTGCAGTGATGTCAGTGAGACTGGACTTGCTAATGCTGGTGTATCCTGGTTCTGCAGGAAATTTGCTTTGGTGAATGAAATGGAGCCATTTAGATGGGTAAGTGGATGTTTTGTATCTATTCATCATGTTGAAGGTGAAACTCCAATACTCTGGCCACCTGATGTGAAGAACTGACTCATTTGAAAAGACCCTGATGCTGGGAAAGATTGAAGACAGGTGGCGAAGGGGACAACAGAGGATGAGATGGTTGGATGGCATCACCGACTCGATGGACGTGAGTTTTGAGTGGACTCTGGGAGCTGGTGATGGACAGGGAGGCCTGGTGTGCTGCAGTTCATGGGGTTGCAAAGAGTTGGACATGACTGAGCGACTGAACTGAACATCAGTTCTGAATGGTGAGTTTGGTTCCTGCATCTACTCAGTTGTGCTGACCGAGGGTTCCCCAGTCCCAGCACACACGAAAATACCAAGGAATGTTGTGATTCCACTGTTGCTGCGGCTGTGCCTGCCGTCATAGATGTGACTCGTGTCCACCCGCGGTATTTGCCAGTCACTGATTCAGGCAGACCACCCTGTTTTGGTTCTGGCAACATAAGCTTGCAACTCAGTCTTCCCAGTAGCTCTCTGACTTACCATGATGTAGGAGGCATTGATGTAGTCTGCGCCTTCTCCACTCAGGGATGAAATGCCAACCCTGGATCTTTCCACTGGGAACAACGAACATTCATCGTAAACAAGTAAGCTCTAGCACTATACCTCCTTCCCACCTCCTCAAATGGCAAAATATAGCTGCATTTTGCAAGTTCAGTGTCTGACTTTTTAGCTAATTTTTCTATGTATTTTGCACTCAAAGTTTGAGAACTTGTTAAGTTACATTATCTCACATAATTAAATGAGTATATTGCTTTTGTTCCAAGATGGAAAAATATTGTTAAATTACCTACAAGGCTTCTATTAATATTATTTAAAAAGTTGGTTTGCCTTTTTCTTCCAAAGTTCAACATAGCTTACCAGGGATGATGGAAGACGTTCTATTCTTTTCTCTGTTGCATTGCTTTAGGGCTGTAGAATAGTCACTCTGCTGTATATTTGACTGACTCAAAAGCTGAGAAAGAATGTCAAGGAAAAATATAAATCATTTTGTTTAAGCCACTCAAATATTCAAACACACACACACACACACATACTCATACTCATATTTACACATGTGACTCAACAAGGATAAGACACTGAATATGAATATATTTGACTTATTTTCCAAGAATTCCTTGAATTCAAGTTTTTTAGGGGACTCCCTGATACATTTATGTTCTATATTCTATGCATGATATACATGCACACACATATGTTGTTGTTTAGTTGCTAAGTTGTGTTCAGCTCTTTGTGACCCCATGGACTGTAGCCTGCCAAGCTCCTTCTGTCCATGGGATTTTCCAGGTAAGAATACTAGAGTGGTTGCCATTTCCTTCTCCAAGGGATCTTCCCAACCCAGGGATAAAAACCACATCTCCTGCATTGGCAGATAGATTCTCTACCATGAGTCACCAGGGAAGCCCTTATATATGCATATAGTTCTTTATTCATTATTTTGGGCTTCCCTAGTGTATTCGACTAAAGAGTCTGCCTGCAATGTGAAAGAGAATGGCAACCCACTCCAGGATTCTCACATGGAGAATCCCCATGGACAGAGGAGACTGGAGGGCTACAGTCCATGGGGTCGCAGAGTCAGACATGACTGAGCAACTAAGCACAGCACATTCATTACTTTAATACTTCATCACATAATCTACTTGCTATTTATCTATTCTGCAATTAGTGAATGTTTGCATTATTTTCAATGTTGCTATTTCGAACTTCATAGCAATGAATAGCTCTTGTATATTTCTTAATAGGCACATATGTGAGGGTTTCTATAAAGAATTTGCAGTCATTGATGTTCAATTTTTGACAGGCTAACAGATGAAAAGTAGTATACTATGGTTTTGATTAGCATTTTCTTAATTATACTGCAATTGTGAATTTTAGTTATTCTTCTTTGATGATTGCTTTTCCATATTTATATTTCATTTTCATTAATTTGCAGGGGGTTTAATGCCTTAAATGTAAATCTACAGTCTACTCAGAAAGTTGCAAATGTCTTTGTTCTCTTTAATCAAATAGACATTTATAACTGAATTACTGTTTTTCCTTAAGATTTTTGTAAATTACATTTTATTTAAGAAGTTGTTCTCTACCTTCATGTCCTCAAAATATATTTCCAAATATTTTCTTATAGTAGTTATAAAACTATTTCCATTTTAAGATTTTAATCCATCTTGAATAATTTCAGTGTTTGAGGTATGGTAGATACGTAATTGTACTTGTTTCCACATGGAAGTTGTCCCAGTATCATTTACTGATACTTACAGTCCATCTTTCTTCACCAATTTTTAATGTCATATCTATCACATAACAATTTCCACATGCACATGGTTCCTCTGGCTGATTTGTCTGTTTTTCAACATTATCATTCCATAAAAGGTCTTTCACATATAGTTCAAGAAATTTCTATTCCTTATTTTCAGTATTGCTTTGAATATTTTTGGTTCTTTACTTTTCAATGCAGATTTCAAAATCAGTATCAAACACAAAAGCCTGGCATGAGGTACATTTGTGATAGATATTGTTGAATACATAGACATGCAATTTCATTTTAAGAATATTTTTCACTGGATAAACCTGAATAAATACTTGTTTTTATAAGACAGTGTACACACACACACAAGCACACACCCCTAAATTTCTCTAGTTAGGATGCTAACAGGAAACAGTCAAACGTCTCTCTTTTTAAATGGATTCTGTTTCATAATTGATATTTTCATTCTGATCTTGAATTACCCAGAATAAGTGATATAAATTCTTTTAGGTAATTGTGTAAGGGGTAAATCATATTTAAGTGAAAATTATGTTGGAAATGGCTAATACATATGTATTTTTTAACTTAGAGAAAAGCCATCTTAGCAACATCCTGTTAATGCTTTATATTTTTTTCTTATCTGTTTCTGGAAGCTGTATTGCTCACTTTTCTTCCTTGAATTGTTTCTTAACTACTCAGATAAGTTTGGCTGAATAAACATGTATGTCTCCCTCTCCTCAGGTTTTAAGTTCAGGTTCTAAACCTAACCTGTCCCTTACTCCTCCCAAAGCCCAAAAGATGCTAATGAGAAGGCAAAAAGTCAGGGACTATGTAATGACTACATCTTCTATGTTGTAAGCTGGAGAAAAGAAAGAGAAAGAACTGCAATCTCAAGGTTTGTTAACTCTCCTGGGTTTTTCCAGGGCTTCCTGAGTTCTTCTGAGATACTCCTTCAGAAATTGGCCCTGCTTCTCTAGCAACCCAGGGAAGTAAGAGGTTGGTATAGGAATAAAAACTAAGATCATGGCACTGGTCCCATTACTTCATGGTAAATAGATGGGGAAACAATGGAAATAGTAACAGACTTTATTTTCTTGGGCTCCAATATCACTGCAGATGATGATTGAAGGCATGAAATTAAAAGATGCTTACTCCTTGGAAGAAAAGCTATGACAAATCTAGATAGATATTAAAAGACAGGGGCACCACTTTGCCGACAATGATTTGATTGGTCAAAGCTATGGTTTTTCCAGAAGTCATGTATAAATGTGAGAGCTGGACCATAAAGAAGACTGAGTGCCAAAGAAGTGATGCTTTTGAACTGTGGTGGTAGAGGAGACTTTTGAGAGTTCCTTGCGCTGGGCTGGAAGAAGCACAACCTGGAATCAAGACTGCCGGAAGAAATATCAATAACCTCAGATATGCAGATGACACCACCCTTATGGCAGAAAGTGAAGAAGAACTAAAAAGCCTCTTGTTGAAAGTGAAAGAGGGGAGTGAAAAAGTTGGCTTAAAGCTCAACATTCAGAAAATGAAGATCATGGCATCTGGTCCCATCACTTTATGGGAAATAGATGAGGAAACAGTGGAAACAGTGTCAGATTTTATTTTTTTTGGGCTCCCAAATCACTGCAGATGGTGACTGCAGCCATGAAATTAAAAGGCGCTTACTCCTTGGAAGAAAAGTTATGACCAACCTAGACAGCATATTCAAAAGCAGAGACATTACTTTGCCAACAAAGGTCCGTCTAGTCAAGGCTATGGTTTTTCCAGTGGTCATGTATGGATGTGAGAGTTGGACTGTGAAGAAAGCTGAGTTCCGAAGAATTGATGTTTTTGAACTGTGGTGCTGGAGAAGACTCTTGAGAGTCCCTTGGACTGCAAGGAGATCCAACCAGTCCATTTTAAGGAGATCAGCCCTGGGATTTCTTTGGAAGGAATGATGCTAAAACTGAAACTCCAGTACTTTGGCCACCTCATGTGAAGAGTTGACTCATTGGAAAAGACTCTGATGCTGGGAGGGATTAGGGGCAGGAGGAGAAGGGGACGACCTAGGATGAGATGGCTGGATGGCATCACCGACTCAATGGATGTGAGTTTGAGTGAACTCCGGGAGTTGGTGATGGACAGAGAGGCCTGGCGTGCTGCAATTCATGGGGCTGCAAAGAGTCGGACACAACTGAGCGACTGAACTGAACTGGGCAGCAAGAGATCAAAACAGTCACCCTGAAAGGAAATCAACCCTAAATATTCACTGGAAGGACTGATGCTGAAGCTGAAACTCCAATACTTTGGCCACTTGATGTGAAGAGCTGACTCATTTGAAAAGACCCTGATGCTGGGAAAGATTGAAGGTGAAAGGAGAAGGGGATGACAGAGGATGAGATGGCTGGATGGCATCACTGACTCAATAGACATCAGTTTGAGCAAACTCTGGGAGACAGTAAAGGACAGGGAAGCCTGGCACGCTGCAGTCCATGGGGTCGCAAAAAGTCGGACATGACTGAGTGACTGAACAGCAACAATAGGAATAGTAGGCAACAAAACGACATAGCCTTCATTCCTCTGGAAAGCCACAACTCTTCAAATCTCCCTATTTCCACCAGCAGGTCTGATAACAACAGCTTTCTGAATTCTTTGCTCACTGGTTTCTGGAAGTCAGACAGCTAAGTTAAGCTGTGGGAGGTAGAATGTCGAACAAAGCACACACCCCTTGTGTAGCTGATTGCCTTGTGACAGGGTGGGAGGCAGAAACTGGGGTTGAAGAAGCTATTCTTACGGGGTGGCCTATTCTAGTCTAAGGCTTCAAGTGAGACAGCTTCTTCCAGGGAGCAGCACAGACAGCTGGAGCTGCAGCACTCGTGGTTAAGTGGTCTGGTTTTCTCAAAGTGAGAAGAGCACTTAGACCGTCTGTGTTAGAAGTCCTGCCTGTTCATCCTGCTCTGCTCTGTGCCCTCCGTTTCCTGGACCATGCCTGCATTTCTAGGGTTTCTGGGAACTTTCCCTCTTGCAACTCTAAGGCTCTCCTTGAAATTTACCAAGTGGCTTTGTGGCCAGTTGTAAAGAACACAGTGCAGCCACTGGACCAACAGAGCACCGAGCCTGTCCACGTGGCCTTGTCCACTCAAATGAGATGCAGGAACATGCCAACCCATGGTGACACCCGAGAGAAGGACTCTGAAGAGAACTCACCTTGAATTGTTTCTCTAGCTTTGTTTTGCCAGTTGGTCAGGAATGAGGAGCCCGTTAACATAGGCATGGATGTGGCTGTCTGGGACCTCAGTTTCTTTGCTGAGTATGGCCTCAACCAGCGCATCATGAATGAAGACATACTGTTCCTGCAAAACAATGACAAACAGGAACATCACTACAGGCTCTCCCTATACGTGAAAAGTTCTTGGAAGTGTTAGTCGTTTAGTTGTGTTTGACTCTTTGCAACCCCATGGACTATAGACCACCAGCCTTTGCTGTCCATGGGATTCTCCAAGCAAGAATGCTGGAGTGGGTAGCCATTCCCTTCTCCAGGAGATCTTCCTGACCCAGGGATCGAGCCCAATCTCCTGTACTGCAGGCAGATTCTTTACCATCTGAGCCACCAAGTGTCTCAGTACAAAACTAGTATTTTCCATGAACTTCCCTGGTGTTTCAAACCCACTGGGGTCTGTACTCCCAATGCAGAGGGCCTGGGTTCAATTCTTGATCAGGGAACTAGATTCCACATGTGGTAACTAAGAGTTTGAGTGCCATAACAGAAGATCCCCCATGCCACAATTAAAACTCAGTGCACACAAAACAAATTAAAAAAATTTTGTGAAAGCAGTATCTTTTATTGACAGACAAAGAGTTTTACAAAATGGAAGGGAGAACTCACAGAGGTTGCTTACCAGTCCTGGCAGGAAGTCAGATGGAGGAAAAGGAGTAATACAGAAAGAACACAACTGTTTCCACTCTCATCTCTTTATTTCATGTGCATTGACATTTAGAGAAGGAGACCACTGGAAGATTTTGGGAGGCAAAGCAGTGTCCTCTCTGGACATCCTTCATACCTGAGACCCTCTTCCATATTTTGCACTGACTTCTCTACTTTTGATGGGTCTTTCCCTTCTGTCCATTCCAGTTCTCCTTTTAGCTAGTCAAATGTAATTCAGTAGAATTATCTATACATTTTTAATAGTTATCTTCTATTTCATGGATGGGACTCTTCCCTGGTTTTATCTAACTAGAATGTCTTCTCCTTGATGGATTGAAGTTTATTTGTTTCAAAGCCATTCAGTTATAGGCTTCTTATTGTCTTCAAGCTGCCACCCATAGTTTTCAATTTAAATTCATTTTTATTTAGAAATAGTGAAAATCAAATACAGGTATGGAGACTCTGTCCTATGTCACATATGGGCAAATGAAATGGGCTTAAAAAAGAATTTAATTTGAGCATGCGTGTGTGCTAAGTTGCTTCAGTCGCATCCAACTCTTTGCGACCCTACAGACTATACCCCACCTGGCTCCTCTGTCTATGGGATTCTCCAGGCAAGAATACCAGAGTGAGTTGCTATTTCCTCCTCCAGGGGATCTTCCCGACCCAGGGATCAAACCCGACTCTCTTATGTCTCCTGCATTAAAGCCCCAATTTGAGCATAATTCATATTATTTAAATAGGAGAATGAATCTATTTGCTCACTACACACAGGAAAAGCTTGAGGATTCTGGTGGAGGAAATGAGTGCTGGCTGATCTACTTACTCTTTTTCTGAATCTTTTCTGTGAGTAGTGTTGTTTTAAAGATATTCCCCATTGATTATAAGATAGACAGAATTTAGTTGGTCTATCAATGACATATATGTAATAACCTGGTGTTAAAGGTTGAACTGTGTCCCTCCCCAAACAGATATGCTGAAACCCTAACCTCCTAGTACCTCAGAATGTGACCTTATTTGTAAACAGAGATGATGCAAATGTCATTAGTTAACTAAGGTAGGGCTGACATCCTTATAAGAAAGGGGAAATGTGGACACAGACACAGAGGGAAGACAGCTATGTGAAGATACAGGAAGAGACTGGAGTTAGGCTGCTAAATCCAGGGAAATATGAGAAATATCAGCAACTTGAAGAGACACGGAAGGATCCTTCCCTAGAGGATGTGAAGGGAGCATGGCCCTGCTGACCACACCCTGATTTTGGACTTCTATCTTCCAGAACTAGGAGATGATACATTTTTGTTGTTTTAAGTCACCCAGATCATAGCACTTTATCAAGGGATGCCCCATGGGACTAACGAATCGGTAATACAAACTCTGGCCTATCCAGCATTTAGGGACATTTCCAATGCTTAGATAAATTAAATTAACCTTCTTATCATACCTCAGTTTGCACCAAGTAATTTCTTTGTGAACGAATGTGTTTTAAAAAGCCAAATACATTGACGGTTCCTTCATGTTGAATTTGCTGCAGCATACTGTCTAGCACAATGTATGTGCCCGTTCTTCCAACTCCAGCACTGAGGAGCACACAAAGAAAGAGCTAGTTCAATGTCAAGTATAAAGTACATTTGACAATAGGTCACAACTGGCTGTCTTGTAAATTAATTTCCTTTTCCAAGCCACTTAGTAGGTAATTTAGCAGTTCCCAAAGTAAGCAGCTTAAGAGTTAAGCAGAATGCTTCAAATAACAAAGTTTTCTTTTTTGCCGACAGGTCAAACTCCAAAGCAATCTGATCATTTCTGTTGGAGACTTTTTATGTTCAATAATTACAGTTATTATTCAGCTTATATGATACAATGAAAATATTATGTATCAGAGCCTAGGAAATAGACATTTAATTTGAGAAAAATGAAAACATCAGCTTCTCCAAAATCTGAAAAGACAAGGTCTCCAGGTCAGTACTGTCAGGTAAACAGGTTTGTAAAGGTTTCTGCATTAATGGGAAGAAAGCGTTTGTGAAGGCTTTCAGCTGAAAATATCATTTCCCTGAGATGGTGAGGAATAAAGCATAACTTCAGTCATTTCTAAAGGGCCATTATCTATCGACTTCTTCAAAGCCTCTAGCAGAGGGACAGAATTCAGAGACACGGATTCCTTTCAAACGCTCTGACAAGTAGGAAGTACTAGAGTGAAGAATTAGCAGCTGCTCTCAAAATGCTCTGGGCCTCCTCCATTCACCAGGAAACAATCTCTGACCTTCAGAGCTATTTTTCTTACATCTTCCTGTTTCCCTCAACTTCCAGGCTCAGATAAAAAACCTGAAGATAGGTCTCTCAAACTTTGTCTGAGCCTAACTCCTGAGACAGGTAATTAGAATGTGAGTACACTGCATATCAAAGGAAAACACTTGTTTCTGTAAAAATACAGATGCTGCTTTGACAAAAGTACTCCATGTAGAAGCGAATTAGATTTTTGTGGTTTGCACTCAGTAAACATTAACTGCTATTTTTTGTTTTAATTGAAAGATATTAAATTAAATCCTCTAACACATTTTTTCCTCTTTCTTTGAAATATTATTTCCATCCTGTCTTGGAAGTACCTGGGCTTTCAATAGGATGTATTAGAAAGAATACAGTTTTGACCCCAAACTGTTCAAAAACAAATTAAAAGTATTTTGCTGAATTCCTCACATTTTGTGGGCTTTGATTTTTCTAATATAAACCTGGCTTATGAAGTCTACAATAGACCATTAACTCCTAGAAACATGGGTTGCATCTCAAGGATTTTTATCTCACACTATATTGTAATAAAAGTGTGTTTAATTACAAGACATTGTTCTGCCTGCTTCACACCTTTCATAAGTTGAAATCCAATTAAACAATCAAATAGAATAATATACATCATAGAAATAACTGGTGCTTTGAAATATTCAGGAATCTAATTCTGAGTCCAGCATACTCACTTCCTAGGGACCAATATTTCATGCCTTCCCTTTGTGAAATCATTTCCATTTTGGTAAAACCTTTGTTCCACTGATTCCCTTTTTATTAGCATAAGCAATTCTATGGGTTTACAACCAGCACTGAAACTCACCTGCAGTGGACAACAACAGGCCCTACTGCATGGCGCTTGGCATGCGAGGCCTTTCTCACAAAGGTTAGCACTGGCAACGAGTACTCAGGCACTCCCATGTCAGGCCACTGAGTGTAGTGGTACTGGGTAACCACGCGCCCACTGGGTCTTCCTTTCTGGGAACCCTAAAAGATACCAGACAGCTAATCAGCTAATTATAGGAGCACACACAAATGGGGTCCTTAAACATCAACTTAGGATTCAGAGCTTGATGCTGGTGGTCCATAACAAAGTTCAAAAAAGTACATTGTCATTTGTGATGGTTAATTTCAATATCAACTTGGTTAGGCAATGCTGGTCACTAGCTTGGTCAAACCAGTCACACCAAATTTTACCGTCAAGGCATTTTTTAACATATGATTGACATCTAAACCTGTAAGACTTCCAGTAAAGTGGATGAGGCTCAGTAATATCAGTTGAAGAACTCAAGAGCAAAGACTGAGGTTTCCTGAAAAAGAAGGTATTCTCAAGACTGAAGTGTAGAAATCTTGCCTGAATGTCTAGCTTGGAATCAATTCTTAAAAAAACACACACACACACATTAAAAAAAACAAACCTCTCTCTTAAAAAAACACAAAACAAAAAATATATATATAAAGAAGCATACATATATATGTTTCTCTAAGGAACCCTGACTTATAACTTGCTCTTTTTCTTTTCCTCCTCCTCCTCAATTTCCACTATTTTAGTTGGATGTGCAGTTATCATATGGCACAAGGACTGTTGTTCGCGTTTCACTGAAACTATTGGCACTACAAAGAATGTGCCAAAGCCACATCTGGGATTAAGAGGTTTGGAAGACATCTTTGGGATTGTGCTGTAGCTGTGATAAGAACAGTTTTCTTTTCTTTTTTGACTGTGCTGGGTCTTCTTGGTGGTGCACGGGCTTCTCATTGCGGTGGCTTCTCTTGCTGTGCAGCACGCACCCCAGGCTCATGGGCTCCGTGGCTGCAGTGCCCCACGACATGTAGGATCTCAGTTCCCTGGCCAGGGCTCCTACCCACATCCCTTGTATTAGAAGATGGATTCTTAACCACTGGACCACCAGGGAAGTCCCAATTAGGAACTCTCAGTGCCTTTACTTACATGTATTTTTACTCTGTTTTGGTTATACCATTTGTTCCCTTTAAAAAGGACCGAGATGTATAATTCAGTTGATGGTATCCATCATGTGTGGACTCACCTTTTTGATCTTTGTGTTTCTTAGAGTAAAATTCCTCACAGTATAATAAGCAAGCACTTGAATACTCTTTTGAGTGACCAGAAAGTTCCCATACTCTTCACTCCCATCCACGGCCAGTACTGGTCACACTTTCTCTGTGAAAGAGAAAGTAAAAATGCTATTTTCATATTTCAAATGCTTAGTGTAAGTCACCCCTGAAATCAGTAAAGATCTGATACCATGACACCCTTACGCTTCTAAACAATTTCTTTCCTTTCTCAGTGACTGCGAGTTCATTGTAGAGAAGAGAAAGGAGAGAGCTATGGGGCTGAAAGACCTGAGATGATGGATCCAAACTCCTCCCTCTTTAGGATGAGAAAAGTGAGGCCAGATGTCCTGAGTCACTGTGAAGCCAGGACTAGAATCCAGCTCCTGTGAATTAAAATCTACTTTACTCTGCATAGCTTTTCAATGAACCTCGTTCGCTTTTTCTCACGGGATGAAGAATGCATTTAAATAACACATAGCTTAATATACAGTGAAGATTTTGACCTCTGTTTCCCTTTATTTTTATTTATTTATTTTAAATGTATTTATTCTTCATTGGAGGATAACTGTTTTAAAATATTTTTGTTGGTTTTTGCCATGCATCAATGTGAATCAGCCATAGGCATACACATGTCCCCTCCCTTTTGAACCTCCCTCCCACCTCCCACCCCATCCCACCCTCCTAGGTAATCACAGAGCACCCAGTTGAACTCCCTGCATCATATAGCAAATTCCCACTGGCTGTCAATTTTACATATGGTAATGTATATGTTTCAATGCTACCATTTCTCTTTAGCTGTTTTATCTACTAGAAAGAAATCCTGATAAGCTTTCCTAACTTTTGCAGCTTCCTAATGCTGACTCTATCACAAGCAACTTAAAGCACTTCCAATCGCTATCTTGGGGAGGGCATAAGAGATAACCTACATACCCTTCCTTTTTCCACAAGGTTCGTTATCATGACAATAACTTCCACATTATGCTCCCATATCATTCTCCAGAAATCTTCGGCTGTGGACTTCAGTGGGCCTTGGGCAGCAATGTAAGCTTTTGGTCGGTTGTAGCCCTGAACAGACAAATGACAAATGTTTCTCACCAACACATTTTATGCCATTTTTACCTGTTCAGTTTCTAACATTAGCACAGTTTTGCTATCAAAGAAAACCATAAAAAAATACTTCAAAGCCAGAAAAATGTACAAGCACAGCAAAGACAACAATTCTTTAACTATGATATATATATATATATTTATATATATATAGTCTTTGCATTGACACAACCATTGTTCTCTGCACCTCCAGTCTTAGTGTATTTAATGCAAGTCTGTTTACTGTGCTTACTATCTGGTCCTTAATTGTGCAGCTTTGAAATGTGTTTCAGGCATTCGGGCTCAGTTGTCTGTAATCAGGAAACCTTTGGTGTTTCCTCCTTATGGTGGACCTGAGCAATGCTAATCATTTACAGCTATCTTCACTTATTACCTGTGGGCCAAGTTTACAAACATTAACTCTAATCCATAATTTACATGCAAAATGGAAAAATCTTTCTTGATTTGGGGATAAGCAAACTGAAGCTCAGAAGAGTTAAGTGGCTTTCCAAGCTTTCAGTTAGCCAATGGCAGAGCTGCAATTCAGAGCCAGTTCCAACTCCAAAGCCCATATTCAGTCTGACACACACATTCACAGACATGGAAGCCTGAAGTGACTGCCTAAAACAAAACCACTGGATACTTATATTTGGTGCTCACTTCTTTGAATTAGGGAGCTTCCCTGGTGGGTCAGATGGTAAAAGGGTCTGCTTGCAACTCGGGAGACCCAGGTTCGATCCCTGGATGGGGAAGATTCCCTGGAAAAGGAAATGGCAACCCACTCCAGTATTCTAGACTGGAAAATCCCATGGATGGAGGAGCCTCATAGGGGTCAAAAAGAGTTGGAACCGACTGAGCAACTTCACTTTCACCTTCTTTCTTTGAATTAACTTTCTTTGAATTAACTGTTTCTTTCTTTGAATTAACCTGAAGGCAGCTAGACTGTAAGGTCAGCGTCAGGAAAATAACTGAGTTCCATTGGCATTCAACTGACCACTGGGAAACAGCAGGAAGTGAGCCAGTGGTCTACAGCCCCTGGAGTTGCCAGTAAGTTTCACAAAGCTGGGTATCCTGATACATGCCCAAGGTAATAAAGGCTGGTTACAGGTTTAGTAATCACGTGTTTGCCTTTTAGCCAATTCTTCTGTGGGAACTTTGCAGTCAAAATTTATTGACCATCTGCTATCTACATAATTTTGCACCATGAACCATGAGATGGAAATGCCAAACAAGCATTGATCCTACACATTTTATTTAAGGAGTTACAAACTTAGAATACATACATCGTACCTTGAATGTACATTCTCAGCTCAAATTCCCTCTCTCACCTAGTAAATAAACCAGAGCTTGAGTGCCATTCAATCTGAAAACCTTTAGATTTTTACTGCTGATTTGTATTTTTTATTACCTTTCACATAATATATGTTAAGCACTATTATAATACTCTGGTAGAATATATTCATAATCTAATTTTCATAAATTTTATTTTAAACATGCTTACATCAACATAATTGGCATTGATGTAATCAGTCAGTTTGCCATCCTTCTCAGCAAGTTGTGCAAGTTTAACCCTACTATGATCATCTGTAATAAAAAAAAGAAAATATTTCACTATATCATGAACTGCTTTTCAACATAAAGGTCATTTACATTTACATGATCATTTATCAAATACAATTAAAACCAGTGCAAACATCATTTACTTTAGTTGGCTTTTGGAAGATACAGAAGATACAAAGATGACAAAAATATAGATAAATATAGATGACAACAAAAACCATTTCTTTCAGGAAGGTTTCCAATGTAGAGGTGGGAATGGACATATACACAAAGAAGAATGTTTGGGTGTCAAGAGAGAAATGCAAAGTTCTAGGGGAACACTGGTTTTGGATGAAAATAAACCTTTTCATAGAGGTTGACTCCTAAAGTTGGCATTTTAGATGGGCTTCTAAAGGTAGATACTGGGGCTGTGAACACTGTAGAGCCAGTAAAGGGGAGAAGGAAGGATGGTAGCACGCATGCCTTGAAAAGGAGGCTGACAGAGTAAAAGAAAGTAGAGAAGGAGCAGGAGGGCTCCAGGGAGTTTCTGTGAATAGTTACAGCAGGCAGCTCTTCCAACGGAAGACCTCAAAGAGGAACTACTGCAAAGGGAGGCAGGAGAACAACAGGCCACGAAGGGCATGGATCCTGCACTGTCAGTGAACAGGGCATGAAGACCATGATAACTTATACATAGTTCAGTTCAGTTCAGTTCAGTCGCTCAGTCGTGTCCGACTCTGTGACCCCATGAACTGCAGTACGCCAGGCCTCCCTGTCTACCACCAACTCCCGGAGATTACCTAAACTCGTGTCCATTGAGTTGGTGATGCCATCCAACCATCTCATCCTCTGTCATCCCCTTCTCCTCCTGCCCTCAATCTTTCCCAGAATCAGGGTCTTTTCCAATGAGTCAGCTCTTTGCATCAGGTGACCAAAGTATTGAAGTTTCAGCTTTAACATCACTCCTTCCAATGAACAACCAGGACTGACCTCCTTTAGGATGGATTGGTTGGGTCTCTTTGCAGTCCAAGGGACTCTCAAGAGTCTTCTCCAACACCACAGTTCAAAAGCATCAATTCTTCGGCGCTCAACTTTCTTTATCGTCTAACTCTCACATCCATACATGACCACTGGAAAAACCATAGCCTTGACTAGACAGACCTTTGTTGGCAAAGTAATGTCTCTGCTTTTTAATATGCTATCTAGGTTGGTCATAGCTTTCCTTCCAAGGAGTAAGCGTCTTAATTTCATGGCTGCAGTCACCATCTGCAGTGATTTTGGAGCTCCCCCAAATAAAGTCAGCCACTGTTTCCACTATTTGCCATGAAGTGATGGGACCAGATGCCATGATCTTAGTTTTCTGAATGTTGAGTTTTAAGCCAACTTTTTCACTGCCCTGTTTCACTTTCATCAAGAGGCTCTTAAGTTCTTCTTCACTTTCTGCCATAAGGGTGGTGTCATCTGCATATCTGAGGTTTTTGATATTTCTCCCGGCAATCTTGATTCCAGCTTGTGCTTCCTCCAGACCAGAACTTCTCATAGCTATCACAGTGCATGGTCATAATTAAGTGTGTTGAAATGAGGAGTTCTGGAATAACTTCAGTTGTACAGAGAAACTATATTTGGAGGAACTGCTTAATAAGAAATCAAAGCATCACTAGAAGGACACTTGATGGTTTCCCTGGGCAGACTAGTTTTTTCAAGGATGAAGAAATGAATACAGACCAAATGAGATATTCTGGAATAGTAGTACTTTGGTGATTTTGGCAGCTCACAAAGATACAGGAAATGTATACAGAAATAGATGTGTGGCCATGGAAAGATGGCTTCAATGCCACGCTGACCTATTTTTGTAATTTTGGTGCCGAAGGGTCTTACTGGGTAAACTTTCTGGTTTTTTACTTCATCTGTAAAGTAGAAATGTTATTACCTATCTTGCCAGGTTCTTTCAGGGATGAAATGAAATAACAGATTTATTTAATTCACTTAAAATATTTTTTAAATTAATTTTTATTGGAGTATGATTTACTGAAGTTGATTTACAGTGTTTTGTAGTTTCTGCTATATAGCAAAGCGAGTCAGTTAAAATAACAGATTTACAGTGCCAGGCATATAGGTGTTCAACAAATGTTAACCTCCATCCTCTTCTTAATTACTGGTAGGGATTTTCTATTTGGGCTTCCCTGGGGCTCAGTGGTAAAGAATCTGCCTGCAATGAAGAAGCCATGGGTTCTGTCCCTGGGTTGAGAAAATCCCCTGGAGGAGGGTATGGCAACCCAGTCCAGTATTCTTGCCTGGAGAATCCCATGGACAGAGGAGCCTGGTGGATGAAAGCCGATAGGGTCGCAAAGCGTTGGGCACGACTGAAATGACTTAGCATGCACCCATGCATTTTCTATTTAGCTTGTAGAGGGAATGGTCTAACAACCACTTCACTCTAAGAAGCAACTGAATACAACTGAGCTTTTACATGTAGTAAGACAGTTGCTTCCACTGAGGAGGCCAAACATGAAGCAGAATCTTCTCTCAAAATTGAAAAATTGGTGTAAACCTTGTAGGGAAAAAAACAACATCTACGCAAACTACTTAGCAGTGTGATCATAAAAGTTTCCATTCCAAAAACTAGAATGGAAACACAATTTAAACCACCATGCTGTAATACCATGTTCACACAAAGCTAGGAAGACTTACTGTATATGTAAGAAAGGAAGTAAGTTGAAGTTTTGGGGAAGAATGAAGATGGATTTCAAGAGATGAGGGGGATATAAAGGAAAATAAAAGGGAACCGATGTAAACAAGATATGCTGTAAGAAGACGGAAGAAACATGATAATTTCATAGGAAAATAAATAAGTATACTTGCCCTAAAGAAAAGAGCCAGATAGCTATTCATGGAGGAGAAAAAGACAATAAAAGGAGAGAAGAAATAAAAAGAAAGAATCCAACTAACCTTTTATCAGCCCCCAGGGAGAATGGCAAGAGAGGAACAGAAATGTTAGGGTAAAAAAAAAAAAGAGTCTAAAAAAAAAATCCCTTTTGGTTAGTAAATTCACATAAAGTAGGGGGAATCTCAAATGAAAATAAAACTATGGAATACAAATAATGACAGAAAACATAAGAACAAATTTACAGGCTATGATGTCTGAAGAAAGGACTGGATTAAAACATGAGTTTATTTTGTTCAAAAGAAACAGATATCATTAATTGCAAAATGTATTTAAGCTGGAGTAGTTAAACAATATGTATTATCTAACACAAGTCTCATGTCCTGATACAAAGGTCCTGAAACAGCTTCACTGGGGTTCGCTGTCAGAGAACATCAGGACACTGAATTAAAAGCACTGCAATGATAAGGTCAGAGTTGAGTGAAGGATATACTTACAGGCAACAATATTTATGTATCGGTTCTTGTGCTTATTGTCAGGGTGATTGGAGCTGTCTGCTGTGATACCTAAATCAACAGTACAGCTCTGCACTTCCTGTAAAGAAATTGCATGGGTAACATTTTAATACACATCCTTTCAAACAAAGTGCCTTAAAATACACTAAGGAAGACAACAAACAAAACAATCTATCAAAAAAATTTTTTTAATGTTACATCAACTATTTCTTGGCTATAAGAAAATGCAGTGAAATAATGCCTTACCTGGTAAAACTCTTTCAGTGTCTAATGAGGGAATGAATGCCAAAAAAGTAAAGAAATCAAATTCCACAGCACACGACAAATGAGAAAAAAAAGTGTTCATATTAGGTTTACAATGGAAAACCATGATCATGCAATAAATACATTTGTCAAATACTAACACAACAGAATGTTTCAAATAGTTGCATGCAAATCAAAATTTCTAACAGTTCGGAACCTTAAAATCATATGAAAGGAAAAAATAACACTTTCAAAAGGGGACAGTGGTATAATAATATGATGAATTTTTAAAATGTTGATGAGAGAAACCACATATTTGATGACACATTTTGACATGAGTCAGATTTGCTAATATTCAAATATAATTATATTTGATCATGATAGAATTAATTGAAATTGAATTAGTGATACTTTTTTTGTTGTTGATTTTGAGTAATTTTAAGACTAAACAGTGTCCTTAATTAGGTGGTCTGTAACAGATTTAGAGTTGTCAACACAGTAGACATCTCCTAAAGTTTTTTATCATATATATTATGTCTTTTGAAATAAAATTTAAATAGTATAACTTTCTATGTACTTAATTAGTAGACTTACTAATTAAATAAAACCTCAATGAGTGGAGAAAAATTATTCCTGCCATTTCGCTTTTAAAAAGAATTAAAATCCTTCTTAGGGGTGTCTTCTATCTAAATATGTTAGTTTGGAATTTTAAATTATTTAGTATTTATTAAGATAATAACATGAAAGCCTTATAATTTTTGAGAAAATATACAATCTAAATATAAATCTGATTCATTGGCAAAATGGCTCAGCCCTTTACTAAACAAGCATCCAAGGCCTCTTTTGCAGCAAGTCATTCTGACTCTAGATTTTAAAACAATTTAATATATGACCCACTTAAAAGGTACAGAATTATTAATTATTAAGCTAATTATTAAGTTAATAAAAAGCTTTCTTCAATCAGTGAGTTAGAGCAATGGAATTAAGAATACACTTTTTGAATAAAAGTGTGAGGTTATTTTATTAATTTAATCATCATGAACTGCCTGATAATATTTTAAATGATTTATGATTTTATAATTATGAAAACTGTGTATCTACTTTTGTATATATGCTATCAGCAACTTTTTAAATAAATTCTCTATTTTTCCTTATGGTTTTTAACATCTGGAAAGTTAAACCCATCCTTAACATATTCTCCTTTTTGCAACTAGGATTTTGTTTGATTGATGCCTGATGCTGCTGCTGCTAAGTCGCTTCAGTCGTGTCCGACTCTGTGCGATCCCATAGACGGCGGCCCACCAGGCTCCGCCGTCCCTGGGATTCTCCAGGCAAGAACACTGGAGTGGGTTGCCATTTCCTTCTCCAAGGAAGGAAACTCATACTGCACCATCTAGTAACCTCTGTTATGATAGGAAAAAATAATTTGATGTTTTGAAAATATAATTCTTCATATTATTCCATTTTATTTAGTAGTCACCTCATAGTACTTTCTTATTCAATATACCTATGACTTAGATTTCTTTTAAGATTAAATTAGCTGGCTTCTACTGTTTTTAATTTGGTGAAAACATATATTTCATTCATTTTTCCTTTGGTTTTTTAAAGCTTTCTAATCTCTGGCATTTTCCTTCCATAACTATGCTCTTGGGGATCTAATTCATGGGAATAAGTTGTGGGGTGTATTAGGAACTGTGGTATAGCCTCTGATCAGGCTCAGATCTCGAAGGGCTTCAAAGAGGGAGGTCGACTGAGTACTTAGAGAGGCTGCGGTTGGGCTGGGGAGCCCCTGGTTTCTAGAATGGAAAGGACAGGACTGTTAGATTTCAATCCCAGCCCTGCTATTTGCTTGAATGCTCATTTGTGACTCCTTGCGACCCCATGGACTGAAGCCTGCTAGTCTCCTTTGTTCACGGGATTTCCCAGCCAAGAATACTGGAATGGATTGCCATTTCTTTCTCTAGAGTATCTTCCTGATGCACAGATAGAACCATATTTCCTGCATCTCTCTCTCTCTCTCTCTTTTTTTTTTTTTTGCCTTTTCATACTGTTCATGAGGCTCTCAAGGCAAAAAGATAGGACACTGAAAGATGAACTTCCCAGGTTGGTAGGTGCCCAATATGCTACTGGAGATGAGTGGAGAAATAACTCCAGAAAGAATGAAGGGATGGAGCCAAAGCAAAAACAATACCCAGTCGTGGATGTGACTGGTGATGGAAGCAAGGTCTTAATGCTATAAAGAGCAATATTGCATAGGAACCTGGAATGTTAGGTCCATGCATCAAGGCAAATTGGAAGTGGTCAAACAGGAGATGACAAGAGTGAACGTCCACATTCTAGGAATCAGTGAACTAAAATGGACTGGAATAGGTGAATTTAACTCAGATGACCATTGTATCTACTACTGTGAGCAAGATTCACTTAGAAGAAATGGAGTAGCCATCATGGTCAACAAAAGAGTCCGAAATGCAGTACTTGGATGCAATCTCAAAACTGACAGAATGATCTCTGTTTGTTTCCAAGGTAAAACATTCAATATCACAGTAATGCAAGTCAATACCCCCGATCAGTAATGCTGAAGAAGCAGAACAGTTCTATGAAGACCTACAAGACCTTTTAGAACTAGCACCCAAAAAAGATGTCCTTTTCATTACAGGGGACTGGAATGCAAAAAGTAGAAGTCAAGAAACACCTGGAGTAAAAGGCAAATTTGGTCTTTGATTACAAAATGAAGCAGGGCAAAGGCTAATAGAATATTGCCAAGAGAACGCACTGGTCATAGCAAACACCTTCTTTCAACAACACAAGAGAAGACTCTACACATGGACATCACCAGATGGTCAACACCAAAATCAGATTGATTATATATATTCTTTGCAGCCAAAGATGGAGAAGCTCTACATAGTCAGCAAAAACAAGACCGGGAGCTAACTGTGGCTCAGATCATGAACTCCTTATTGCCAAATTCAGATTTAAATTGAAGAAAGTGGGGAAAACCACTGGACCATTCAGGTTGACCTAAATCAAATTGCTTATGATTATACAGTGGAAGTGAGAAATAGATTTAAGGGACTAGATCTGAGAGACAGAGTGCCTGATAAACTATGGACAGAGGTTTGTGATATTGTACAGGAGACAGTGATCAAGACCATTCCCAAGAAAAAGAAATGCAAAAAGGCAAAATGGCTGTCTGAGGAGGCCTTACAAATAGCTGTGAAAAGAAGAGAAGTGAAAAGCAAAGGAGAAAAGGAAAGGTATAAGCATCTGAATAGAGAGTTCCCAAGAATAGCAAGGAGAGATAAGAAAGCCTTCCTCAGTGATCAGTGCAAAGAAATAGAAGAAAACAATAGAATGGGAAAGACCAGAGATCCCTTCAAGAAAATTAGAGACACCAAGGAAACATTTCATGCAAAGATGGGCTCGATAAAGGACAGAAATGGTCTGGACCTAACAGAAGCAGAAGATATTAAGAAGAGGTGGCAAGAATACACAGAAGAACTGTACAAAAAGATCTTCATGACTCGGATAATCATGATGGTGTGATCACTCACCTAGAGCCAGACATCCTGGAATGTGAAGTCAAGTGGGCCTTAAGAAGCATCACTACGAACAAAACTAGTGGAGGTGATGGAATTCCAGTTGAGCTATTTCAAATCCTAAAAGATGATGCTGTGAAACTGCTGTACTCAATATGCCAGCAAATTTACAGAACTCAGCAGTGGCCACAGGACTGGAAAAGGTCAGTTTTCATTTCAATCCCTAAGAAAGGCAATGTCAAAGAATGTTCAAACTATCACACAATTGCACTCATCTCACACACTAGTATGGAGAAGGCAATGGCAACCCACTCCAGTACTTTTGCCTAGAGAATCCCACTGACAGAGAAGCCTGGTAGGCTGCCGTCTATGGGGTCAAACAGAGTTGGACACGACTGATGTGACTTAACAACAGCACACACTAGTAAAGAAATGCTCAAAATTCTCCAAGCCAGGCTTTAGCAATATGTGAACCGTGAACTTCCAGATGTTCAAGCTGGTTTAGAAAAGGCAGAGAAACCAGAGATCAAATTGCCAACATCTGCTGGATCATGGAAAAAGCAAGAAGTTTCCAGAAAAACATCTATTTTTGCTTTATTGACTATGCCAAAGCCTTTGACTGTGTGGATCACAATAAACTGTGGAAAATTCTGAAAGAGATGGGAATACCAGACCACCTGACCTGCCTCTTGAGAAACCTATATGCAGGTCAGGAAGCAACAGTTAGAACTGGACATGGAACAACAGACTGGTTTCAAATAGGAAAAGGAGTACGCCAAGGCTGTATATTGTCACTCTGCTCATTTAACTTCTATGCAGAGTACATCATGAGAAATGCTGGGTTGGAGGAAGCACAAGCTGGAATGAAGATTGCTGGGAGAAATATCAGTAACCTCAGATATGCAGATGACACCACCCTTATGGTAGAAAGTGAAGAACTAAAGAGCCTCTTGATGAAAGTGAAAGAGGGGAGTGAAAAAATTGGCTTACAGCTCAACATTGAGAAGACTAAAATCATGGCATCTGGTCCCATCACTTCATGGCAAAAGATGGGGAAACAGTGGAAACAATGGCTGACTTTATTTTCGGGGGCTCCAAAATCACTGCAGATGGTGATTGTAGCCATGAAATTAAAAGACGCTTACTCCTTGGAAAGAAAGTTATGCCCAACCTAGACAGCATATTCAAAAGTAAAGACATTACTTTGCCAACAAAGGTCCATCTAGTCAAAGCTATGGATTTTCCAGTAGTCATGTATGGAAGTGAGAGCTGGACCATAAGAAAGCTTAGCACCAAAGAACTGATGCTTTTGAACTGTGGTACTGCAGAAGACTCTTGAGAGTCCCTTGGACTGCAAGGAGATCCAGCTAGTCCATCCTAAAGGAGATCAGTCCTGGGTGTTCATTGGAAGGACTGATGTTGAAGCTGAGACTCCAATTCTTTGGCCACCTGATATGAAGAGGTAACTCATCTGAAAACACCCTGATGCTGGGAAAGATTGAAGGCAGGAGAAGGGGATGACGAGGATGAGATGATTGGATGGCATCACTGACTCGATGGACATGAGTTTGAGTAAACTGTGGGAGTTGGTGATGGACAGGGAGGCCTGGCGTGCTGCAGTTCATGCGATTGCAAAGAGTTGGACAGGACTGAGCGACTGAACTGTACTTTTGCATCTCCTGCTTGGCAGGTAGATTCTTTACCACTGAGCCACCTGGGAAGCCCCACCCTGCTATGTATTAAGATAAGATACTTGAGATAGGGAGATTACAGTGTATTATCCAGGTGAGCTCCAAGTGCCTTCAATCCTAAATCCTCATAAGAGTGAGGCAGATGGAGATTACACATTCATAGGTGTTAAGTCCATTCAGTTGTGTCCAATTCTTTGCAACCCTATGGATTGTAGCCCTCCAGGGTCCTCTATCCATGGGATTCTCCTGGTAAGGATACTGGAGTGGGCTGCCATTTCCTTCTCCAGAGGATCTTCGCAACGTCTCTTAGAGTGGTTCTTTACTACTAGCACCACCTGGGAAGCCCATGCTGTTTATTAGTTGTTAATTAACTTTTGTTGAAGTTGCTTTCATCAATATGATTAGAAAGAAAAACAAAAAACTTCCAGAATTGGGTGAAGGTTGATTGTAGATGCATCTAGTACAATGACTGACATGTAGGGAGTGCTCAACAAAGGTAACTTTAATGTTGTGGTTATTACTGTTAACTGTCGGCTGAGGGCACCTTGTTTTGAAAAATCTTAACTGATAATTCAGTGGGCCATGATAAATTTGCAGTAAATTTCCCTGTGCCTACCATCTAAGAGTGTTTTACAGAATACTACTAGAAAAATTTTCAGTGATTGTGAAGTTCCAATGTTTTTTAGAAATGTGTATTTTCTTGAGAAGACAGGACTTTACCTTGGATAATATTTATTATGCCTTGTATAATAAGCGTTTTTGCATTTACACCAGTGTAATCCTTACAGGTAGGAGTTTGTATGTACTTTGGCTGAAAATTATGAAATTTACTAGTTTATTATAATCTATATAGTTAGAAAATTAAAAGGAATCAGTGTTACCAATTCAGATTAAAAAAAAGAATACTATAGTTCTGATTTTATGGGAATTAACTATGGTTTTGTTTTTTCCACTAGTACAACTGAATTTTAAAATGGAAAACCAATTTGCTAAATTATATGATAACTATCACACATATCCTAAACACATAACTGACTATGGAAATAATAATTTCACTAGAATGGAAATGGTTTCAATTCAAGAAATAGCCTATTGGTGAATTTCAAAAAATCACTATTTTCCATACTGTTTAAAAGAGACATATTAAAATCATACCTCAAATTCTTCAGTAAACCCACTACTTGCATGTAAGTCTGCAACATGCTTTGGAAAGTGCTTTATTTGAATTGCTCCAACATCATCTAAGTGAATAAAAAAAATTAAGTTGGAAAGGATAACTCAACAGAAATAAATGTGCCTCTCATTTGTGGGGATTTACAAAGAGCTTTCTTCTAAATCAACTTCAAAATTCAATTATTCCTATAATCTCGACTGAATCTATGTTCAGAGAAACAATAAAAAACAATTATCAATTTTCCCTACATTTACTATTAATCATAACCTGCATTTTAGAATTCTGATTTTGATCAGGAATTTTTTCCTTTCATACACTAAAGAGAACATAATTAATTTTTAATGTTAAGTTATAAATAACATCCAATGGACTGCAGCACTTTATGGATAATTTTCTTTAACATGAGTGGGAGTTGCCTGTCAATTCTGGGGAAAAAATGCAGAAATAATATATTTTCAATTTTATTATGGATTTAACATATATATAGTGCAATTTCAGTTTTATACAATTGTACAGTTTAGAGTCTCTCCAATAAATTGTCAGGTGTTTACATCTGAAAACATTTTTTTCTTTTTCTCTATAAATAGTAGAAAACATTTATATGCAGACTATTCATTAAGTATACTGTCAAAAACCTTTGGGACTTTTAATCTGTAAAATTTCAAGAATTCTAACTTGAAAAAATGCTATGTAAACAAAGTATTGGATCTGTTAATTAATTGTGAAGGGGCCAATTTTTTTTTTTACCTGTTTCTGTTTTTTCTCTTTTTCCCCCCTGGAAAGGCTTTCTTAGATTAAACATATTACTAGTTCACAGTGTGCAACTTCACAAGTGATATCTCTGACAAGGAAACATCAAACACATTTCACTAGAAACAGTTATTTACATCAACAGATGTTCAGCATCTAGGCCATTTAATATTTTTAAGCTTCAGTTACCAAGAATTTGTTGATTTAAAAAAAATTAGAATCCATCTGTTCTCTTTCAGATAAGTGTACCTGAATACTAAAATTGAATTAGCAAGTTAAGCTTAAGAAACACTAGACAAAGGTGTAATTCTACCTTCACACCTACAGAAGCATCTTGCCTGGAAGTAGCTTTTATAATTAGATAAGAAAACAGAAATAACTTGTCACATCTAAATCATTAGTCCTAAGCTCTGCCAAACCCATGGATATTCCTCAGCAGAGCTAACCTCTTTCCATGAGCAAACTGATTATTTCTCATTTGCTATCATGTCTTCCAGTAATTTCTTTTACGAATTGGTCTGCAAGTTGGTGAGACTAGCTTATCTTTTTATTTTCTGATTTCACATGAACGTATGCATATGTTGGGGGTGCTCAAGAGTGCATCTTTAAGAGGTGAGCAGATGAAAGGAAGAGATGCCCTCAATCACCATTCTTCTGAGAAATAGGACAGGGGGTTCTGGATTTCCTGGACAACCCAATTTTGGATTATTTTATTTATTAATAATAAACTGTGTTGGACTTTAGATAATGTTAGAGTTAGTTTGCTTACCCATGCTGACAGGGTATGTAGGAGAGGTATGTTTGACAGTGAAGGGAACTAAACCCAACAGATAACAGAGCAATTGGTCTCAAAAATTCTAAGTATGTTAATGAGAAATGGTTTTGTATTAAAAGAAATGACAAAATTTTAATATAAACTGGAAAAGCCAATAAAACAGTGGTGGTTAAAGACATAAAACTGATAAAAGAGGTGAAGAGCAAAACAGGTCTAACTCCTATGTCTGTTGAAAATTACAATGAAAATGCTTCTGTTTTATTTTTCTGTTTTTTAAATCGCATGAGACTTCAGAAGATAACATCCTGTAGAATGTGCACCTCAAGCAGGAACATATGATGTCTCAGATAATTTAAAAAGAGACTTCTGTACAAAGACATGAGAGGAATGTTTCCTTTTGCTTTCCCTGGTCTCCTTGTCCTTGTATCATCCTCTGTCCTCCTGTTCTTCCTTAATTCCCACATTTCTAGACAACTTTTTGTTGTTACCACTTTTCATCCTAAAATGTTATAAAATGTTAATTTAATAAGTGTCTGCGACCTTAGGGACAATGTGATTTCCAGAGTCAGTGAGAGTCTTAAAGTGACTCCTGTTAATTCTTGAATATTGTTAACTAGGTAAGTTCTGATAAAGCAGTTGATGCTTTTTCAGGTATTCAACGGTCTGACATTTTTATTTAAACTATTTCAGGCAACCACACTTTCTTTGTGCTCATGTTTCTCTTCTACCCTCACCATTATATAGTTTCTTTATTTTCCCCTAATGTAGTTAAGAAAGCTTTTCTCACATTCACTCAGATAATCAGAAAGAAATCAAAGTTTATTCTTATTTTTGTGGGTTTTGTCCTGTCCATCCTTACTGCATTGATTTAGTCTGACTTTTGGTGTTCAGATATCCACTAAAGTAACTGAAATGACTGAAAGTCAGCATTATTCCTTACTATTATTGCTATAAATTTTATGTTCTTTAACATACAACATCTGAACAACGATAAATTATTTTGTCACATCACCTGTATGGTTAAGAATGTTGAAAATTAACAAGTTAAAAACCTGAATGCCTGATACATATTTTAGGCAACACAGACATTTACTAATCTACATTATAGCATTTGCAAAGTACTTCAATAAGGACAAACCTTCCAACATCACGCTTTTCATTTAACATCTACCAGCTACTCAGGGTCACACTTTAAGCTATTACCTGAAATTGGAAAGATAGTGTTGGAGGTGTGGATATTACTCGAGGGGATGTACTGTCCTCTAAATAAAAATGTGCAGTCTGGAAGCATTTCCTGGAAAGAAAAGAAGGCAATTTATACTACTATCTGGAATGGACAAGAAGACAACTTCTGAAAGGCTTAAAAATTATGACAGAAATCTTCAGAATTAAAAAACGTATGTGGAAATCTATTACCTACTTTTACAAAACACAGGTATTAAAGAATTTTACAGCCTCCAAATTTATGTCAGTTTTACCTGTACCAGATGCAGAAGAGCGAGCAGGTATCAAACATGCTATAAGCAAAGGTAACACTTGAACTTGCAGTTGGTGCCAAGGAGTAGGATACCTCAATACCCTACTTACTCTTCTACTGTTGCTGTATACCAGGATGTCCTGCCACTTTGGACAGGATCAAAGTGGAAAAGATAGCATATCCAAAGCTATTTTTCACTCAGTATTTAAAGGACCATGCCGTTCTGAGGCTAGTCAGCTGCTAGCAAAAGGCAGCAAGGAATGACCAGGTAGAAGCAAATTTCCACTATGGTAACATTCTGATGAAAAAAGACAGCTTTATATTACAAGTGTGACAATGTCGTAATGATAAAATGAAGTGAAGAAATAATGAGCATGTAACCAAAAACAGGGGTGATTTTCTCTCCAACAGATGCTAGCCTTGATGAGGGTTTTGAGAATGAATATATTTGGAATCAACCACAACTGTGACCTATAAGGTCACCTGAATCTATTTTCATTTAGATAATAAGAGTAACATCTGGTACGAGCTCATGCAAACTATTGAGAAGGGCAAAGAACCAACTGCTGCTGTAAACTAATGCAAACTATCGTTAATTAAAAAATGTAGATAATTAAAACTGCTAATGACACTCTTTGATGTGGGTCATTTAATTTATTTGAAACATTACTCATGAGTGGTTAAGTTTAAATGGAAAGATGTTTGAGTGAAAATGCCAGTCTTGTTTTTCATTTGAAATATCCAAGCAACAAGGTATTTATCGTATGAACTTTAACATTTGTTCTTATGTGACACACTTCAATTGTGATATTTTCTTTCAATAATCAGTTCCCTGCATAAAATTCTTCAGTGGTTTCCCATCGGAATAAGAATGACATTCCATTACTTCAGCAAGGGTGGTTAGACCCTCCGTGACCTGGTTCCTCCTCCATACCCCCACCAGTAGTCTCATCTCTTATCACTTCTGTAACCACTAGGCTCTAACCCACTGGTCATCCCTTTCTCCTTCCAAGAAGTCCTGCAATATTATCCCAGGGTCGTGGTTCTTGGCGTTCCCTCTGGCCACTTGCCTCTTTCCCATCATTTACACATTGGCTCAAATGCCACTTCCTCTGAGAGTCCTTTTCTGACCACCTAAGCTATTAATAAAACTATAAGCCCCTCTGGCTAAGTCACTATTCTACCCTTTTTCTGTTTGCTTTATGGCACTTATCACTCTCTGAAATACTTTATTTATATATTTGTTTATTCATCGCTCATAATTTTAGTTGGTCCTCCCTCACTAGAATGTAAGTCCCCAAAAAGCAAAGATGCATGTGCGTGCTCAGTTGTGTCTCACTCTTTGCAGCCCTGTGGCCTGTGGCCCACCAGGCTCCTCCGTTCATGGAATTTTCCAGGCAAGAATACTGGAGGGTTTGCCATTTCCTTCTTCAGGGGATCTTACTGACCTGAAGACTGAAGCCACATATCCTGTGTCTCCTGCACTAGCAGGCAGATTCTTTACCACTGAGCAACCTGTGAAGCCCAACAAAAGGCAAGACACTTGGTCTTAAAGTAGTGTTAGTCCTCATAATAATGTCTGGCATGTTATAGGTGCCCTGGTATATTTGTTCAATGAATTCACTGCCATAGGTATCAATAGTACAAAATTCTATGTTTATTTATAATTCTAATGTCGCAAGTTTAAAAACAAATCAAAAGGTGATGATGTGCACAGCAAAAAATAGCTATCTGCTGTGATAGTATAATCATAATCAAACCTGTGAGAGTATAGAGAATTGACAGAAACACTAATGTCTTCAACAGAGAAGAGGTGATGTAGGAGGAAGACAAGTGTACCATCAACTACGATGTGGGGCAAAAATACCCCAAGCAAGGCTCATACCCTGAAAAGTGGAAAAAGCCTGGCAGAGCAATGAGAAATGGGAAAGAGGAGGGCCACAGGTCTCAAGATAAAGATTCTTTTCTATTGAAAGTCCACATCTGAGCAGAACTGACACCAGTCTGGAGCAGAAACTTCAGGAAAGTGTGGGCCATCTGTGCAACCACAGATGCAGTATCTTCTGCCCCACTGATAGGGAGACACTATCAGATCTTTTAAGATCACAGAATTAAAAATCTCTTTGATTCCTTTAAAATATGGTTGCAAAAGCCAGCTGAAAGGGCTTTTATTTTTCAATGAATCTTAAAGTTGTAAAATATTTAATACCTTTAGGGACCTAGTGCAATATCACAGCTAATACCAGAGTCCTTCCTCCAGCATCTCTGACATATAAAAAGGATTCAGTTTGAATCCTTCCATGACAAGCAGCTTACTTCTCTATGAATCATCTTTAGCTACTACACATTTCTTACACTAACCCAAAAATCAATCCCTTGTAAGTATCTCCAAATGGTACCCAAAGAGGAGACCCGCCTCTTCCAATGTAATGCCTCTTACTGTTGATATTTTTCTTATACTGAGGCTCAAACCTATCTCCCTTTTACTTTGACACATTGGCTTTACTTCTGTACCTTACAGATTTTTAGATTGTAGGATCCAAATCTCTGAATACCCAAACCCTAGCTATCTGTGGTGCAAACCTTTTCTGACTTTTCTCCTTGAAGTTTATGTCCAATAACAAACATGTGGTAGGTCACGGAAGATGCCCTGCCTGCTCTAACTCATTTATTTCTTCTCCCTGCTTTAAACATGGTTCTTCTTCTGACCAAAATGCTTTGGTCACTAATGTGCAATTATTTCCTTTCAAAAGACAGCTCAGCGGCATCTTCTCTGTAAAACAGCTCTCATTTCTTAAGCAGATTCTTGCCTCCAGTTTCTATTATAATGAATACAAACATCCATTCACACTCTTGTTTAAAAAGACTGCTTTGAAAAATATGCTTAATTAATCCAAGAGCAACCTTCAATTTATTTTAAATATTTTAATTAACTGGTGGTAAAAGTAATCATTTTGTAGTATATTTGTTTTGGGCCTTTATCCTCATTATATATGTATTTTAAAGATGGGGCCGTGTCTTTTGATTTATGTAGACCAAATTTTAAATACAATGCCAGGAGTGCAATAGGTATTAAATGTTGAGTGGTTAGATGGATTTCCAGTAGAATTTCTAGTAGAATTCCACCAACCATAATGTATACAGCTGCATCCTAGACTCTCTTGCCTACTGGAGCCTCAAATGAGATTAACTTAAAATTTCAAAACATTTGGGAGGAAGAGGTAGAATATATAGGTAGAGAAGGATGGATTGATGGGTGGATGGATGGATGGATAGATGCCTAGATGGAGGATGTGTCTGACAGAATGGGAAGAAGGCAATATCTCTTACAATAGGAAAAGGCAAATTAAGACATAATCAGTACCAAGGTTTAAGATGTTGCTAATATTCCTTGTAGTAAATTCCAGCTCTTCTTTTCAGCTATGTAATCAAATATTTGTTGGTTTTAGAAAATAAGTGGTCTAGTAGTGTTATCTGTATTAACAGGTAACAAAAGAATCTTATAAATCATACCAATAAGCTTAAAAGTAGGAAACAATTAAAATAGTACAGGATTCATTCTGGATGAAGAGCATCTGTATGTGGCTTAGGAACTCTTTATGGTACAGTCTTACCTAGGAGGTGACATTCTGTATAAAAGGTAGCATGGCACTGGGACTCCTCCATTCTGGATGGTAGCTACCAATGACCCACAAATTTAATATCAAGAGAAAAATTATATTGCTTCTCTTCCCACTCTCCCCAGTCAGAACAAGGGTGCCTATGGAAAACTCTGTTCTATATTGCTTTTGATGGAGTGCTGTTTATTTGAACACATTTTTGGTATTTTTCGATTCTATTAAAAAAGCTCTCCAAAATTTCCTCTTTGTCATCTTTGAAAAGAACTTTTTGAAGCTATTCTTATGGAAATAATTTTGTGTCTTAGAAACTTATGATTTGGCTCATGTAAATTATACCTTAAAACATCTGGAAAATAATTTCAAGGCATATTATTTAAGGTATGACAAGATTCGGTATCTATGGTCCATCTGTTCTGTATCAGCAGTGAGTGTCTTCACGTCTATGTGCTAAGTGTTGATAACTACGTCTCCTGCTAATTATCACTCAGCCATGAAGAAAAAAGTGATGACTGTTTTAAACTTGTAGACGTAGGTCCTATCAATCAATGTTAATCTGATTATTTAATTTACACCTTTCATCACAGTATTTGGAATTAAAAGCTAGAAATGTATAATTATTATTCCAGTTTTTGGATCCTTATACAAATATGAAACAATATTCGTTATGCTGTATTCATCACAGAAACCCTGAAGAAAGTCTGACTCCAATCTAAAAAATGATCTCTTCCCCAAACAGTGAAAAGAGGACACTAATTCCTAGATGGGTGAGTGACTTGCCCAAAGCCATATAATAAATGTTGGGCAGAACTGGAAATGAGACCCAGATTTTATCGCCTCTGATTTGTTCTGTCTTCCTGCTATGGCATGCTTTCTCTTAAGGTCTATACCAAACATAAGAGACCACTTTGAGTTAGGTAAATTAGGCAAAAGAGAGGATTTATCATACCATTTGTGATTATTTTTTCTCCTAAAGAATTAGGCTAGAAAAGTGTTTTAATATATAAACTGGAAAAACTTATAAGGACAATGTTACTATTAAGACTCTTGTTGGTATGTCATTAGATTTTTAAACCTTTATACAAGCTATAGTTTGCACAAAGGTCTAAAATGTTTCCATATGGGTGAATGAAATCATGTTGCTCAGAAATGCAGCTACCCTAGAATGTGAATAATTCACACAAACCATGAAGAATGCACTCCCATTGTCATTTTGTAGTTTAGCAAATAGTACTCTAGTGTATTCATCTCACTGATTTAACAAGTTACATTTGGGAGTGAATTAACTTCAAATGGCTGTGAGATGGACAGTTATGTTAAATTTGTAAATGGATAAGTAACAAATTTTATCAGGACATTTGATTGTTAGATATAAAATATATACATAAAACTCTAAGAGTGTTCATATTTTAAACTAACACTCTGTACTCAAATTATTTGTGGTATTTTAAAGGAAAACAGAAATGTTTCATGGAGGAAGGTCAAATTAGTATTTTCCAACTTATATTTCATCTTTTTTATCCACATAAGTACAGATGGAATGGTCTACTAATAACAAAAGATATAAACCACTCCAGACTTGACTTTACCATGAAATCTTGAATCGTATTAAATAAGGCACTGATTTTCAATTTTGTAGAAAATAAACTTGTAATATTAAGTAACAGATTAAAAAACTCATTTTAATTACTTCAACCTTCTAACTATAAACTAACACTTTAACTGAAATTTATTCTAACACTATTTACTATGAAATAGAATATGATCTCATTTCACACCCTATTTTATGTTTGTCTAACTTCAATTCCCATTAACTTCAAAAATTGACTTGGCAGGGAAAATTAGCTTAGATATAAAACAGTAATCTGAACAAACACGACATCAGTGTTGGTAAGAAGTCTGGCCAACAAGTCCCATGGGGAGTAAGAAGAAAAGCAATATGAATCTTGCTGAGCAGACATTTATGCATTAGGTACTGTGCTGGTGGTACTCTGCTAAAAATGAAATCTTCTGTCAAAAGAGGCATTGGTGATTACAGGAAAGAAAGCAGTTTTGTTTGCATGATGCTATGGACACAACAGACGCCTAAGCTATTCATGACAACAAAAGCATGATCTATTCTCTACAGTCTGCAGTCTACTCTGTTCTGTCAAAGAAGTCAGATATGAAATATGGCTGCTCATGGAAACAGTCTACCTTAGTCAGCCAATATACAACCACACACAGCTAGATGATCCAACCCCACAGTCTCAGACACAACAGCTCATCCCTCCTTTCCAGTCTTCCTACCTGCGGGGACCCTGCCTGGCACACCCTTCTCCTTTAGCTCCACTTTGTGAATCCTATCCAGCTCAAGCTCAACATTTTTCATTTATGCTGCCCATTCTGGCCCATCAGGCTCCTTTCTCTGACTACTCTTAGCATTAAGAGATTTCAGCTGCCGTGCATACACTTCTGTGTAATATTTTACACATTTTTCACAGAAAACTCTTTCCCTTCAATAAGCATAAATATCTTGACAGTGGTGACTCTCCATTCATTCCTTTTTTTATATGCTCCCACAGTATTTCACACAATGCTGAGCACATGGGAAACAGTCAATAAACATACTAAATATTTTTTAATAAACTGAGAAATGATATTTTGTAATAACACAAAGAGTGGTAATGATAAACTTACAGATGTTGCTAAACAAAGGGAAATGGAGTATAAATCTTCTGAACAAAACTCTCTTTTAAAAAAAAGGATAAAGTACTAAGTTATGCCCTTTCTTGGTTTAGATAGGTTTCTTTATATCATCATAATGTCCTTGCTTTCCAACAGACACGGTTATAGCAGTTATACTGATTTGTATTATGTCCCTAGTAAACATAAATTTGCACTGTGTTCTGTTTGCTATAGGATCAGAAGCTTATGACAATGGAACAAAATAGAAAGCCCAGAGATAAATCCATGCACTTGCGGACACCTTATCTTTGACAAAGGAGGCAAGAATATACAATGGATTAAAGACAATCTCTTTAACAAGTGGTGCTGGGAAAACTGGTCAACCACGTGTAAAAGAATGAAACTAGATCACTTCCTAACACCATACACGAAAATAAACTCAAAATGGATTAAAGATCTAAATGTAAGACAAGAAACTATAAAACTCCTAGAGGAGAACATAGGCAAAACACTCTCCAACATAAATTACAGCAGAATCCTCTATGACCTATCTCCCAGAATATTGGAAATAAAAGCAAAAATAAACAAATGGGACCTAATTAAACTTAAAAGCTCTGCACAACAAAGGAAACTATAAGCAAGGTGAAAAGACAGCCTTCAGAATGGGAGAAAATAATAGCAAATGAAGCAACTGACAAACAACTAATCTCAAAAATATACAAGCAACTTATGCAGCTCAATTACAGAAAAATAAATGACCCAATAGAAAATGGGCCAAAGAACTAAACAGACATTTCTCCTGAGAAGACATACAGATGGCTAACAAACACATGAAAAGATGCTCAACATCACTCATTATCAGAGAAAGGCAAATCAAAACCACAATGAGGTACCATTTCATGCCAGTCAGAATGGCTGTGATCCAAAAGTCTACCAGCAATAAATGCTGGAGAGGGTGTGGAGAAAAGGGAACCCTCTTACACTGTTGCTGGGAATGCAAACTAGTACAGCCACTATGGATAACAGTGTGGAGATTCCTTAAAAAAACTGGAAATAGAACTGCCTTATGACCCAGCAATCCCACAGCTGGGCATACACACCGAGGAAACCAGAATTGAAAGAGACACGTGTACCCCAATGTTCATCGCAGCACTGTTTATAATAGCCAGGACATGGAAGCAACCTAGATGTCCATCAGCAGATGACTGGAAAAGAAAGCTGTGGTACATATACACATTGGAGTATTACTCAGCCATTAAAAAGAATACATTTGAATCAGTTCTAATCAGGTGGATGAAACTGGAGCCTATTATACAGAGTGAAGTAAGCCAGAAAGAAAACCACCAATCCAGTATACTAACACATATATGTGGAATTTAGAAAGATGGTAATGATAAACATGTATGCGAGACAGCAAAAGAGACACAGATGTATAGAACAGTCTTTTGGACTCTGTGGGAGAGGGAGACGGTGTGATGGTTTGGGAGAATGGCATTGAAACATGAATAATATCATATATGAAATGAATCACCAGTCCAGGTTCGACACATGATACTGGATGCTTGGGGCTGGTGCACTGGGACGACCCAGAGGGATGGTACGGGGAGGGAGGAGGAAGGGGGGTTCAGGATGGGGAACACGTGTATACCTGTGGCGGATTCATGTTGATGTATGGCAAAACCAATACAATATTGTAAAGTAATTAACCTCCAATTAAAATAAATAAATTTATATTAAAAAAAGAAGCTTATGACAGGTGCAATCTTCCTTGCCTTTTCAAAGTTTCAATAGGTTATTGATAAGAATGAAGCTGTATCTCATTCTCAAGGCAAACAATAATGAAATTTAAAATCCCATTCCCCTTAATATAGTCATTTACTTTATCTTCTAATTGTATTCTCTTTTAATGCTTGATTTGTACTTTTGTGTATGAGTTATCATTTTTTGTATTAGCATGCAGTTGATATGTATCATGTACAAAATCCACTGCTATAAAAATATTTTTTACTATATCAAAAACCATGTTTTCCAAAATAACTTTTAAAGTTATAAAAGCTCAAGCATTTAACTGAGACCTTAGATGCTATGGTAACATCAGAATGTTCATCAGATTAACATGAAAGTAAAACTGTCAAAATACTGTATTAAATATTAACTGAAGTCAAAGTTCCTCCATTTTACCTTTGTTTGACAGAGTGTGAAGAACAGTCATATCTTTTATTATTATGTCTTTGGATTCACAAATACTTCTTACTTAGAGTTACCCGGATAAATTAGTGGTAGCTCTCAAGTAAAGTGAATTTTGAGTATATTTTGCAGAACATTCAGGTGAAACAAAGGTAAAATCTGAGCTCTATGAAATACACATCCAAAACATTCAACTTACCTCCAGTAGATGAGAATACCCACAAGAACCACTAGACAGATAAAAGTCAGGGCCGACACGATCACAAGGGGTATAACTGCCTTCTTCTCGGATTCCAGCCCCTCAGCTAGACCAATACGAGACTCATGGCTACTATTACTGGCCTCTGTAGTCGGAGAAAATTAAGAAAGTTGATATTTAAGCTTGAGGAAAAAGCACATTTTTCAACCGAATAACTGCAGTCTTCTTGCTGTTGCTTACCTTTAAAATTTCTCTGACTCAAAGCTTAAAAAGTAAGGCAATTGCAAAATAAATGAGTCATAGGTGTGAAATACACAGTGTGGGGAATTTAGTCAATAATCATGCAATATCTTTATGGTAATAAACTTACTGTGGTGATCAATTTGAAATGTTCAGAAGTATTGAATCACTATGTTGTGCAACAAGGACTAACATGGTGTTACAGATCAATTATACGTCAAAAAGAAACAAACTCATAGAAAAAGAGAAAAAAGTAAATCAGGCTATCAGAGCTGAGGAACTATAATATCCAACAAAGATTGGTAACCAGGAAGCATAATATTGCCTTGAATAGCTTGTGAAAAGGGAAACTAAAGTATTAAAATAAAAACTATTCAGTTTTTAATAAAAATGATCCAGAAAAACAATGCTACTTACTGAATCACCATATATAATCTTGATTTCCCAAAATGTAGTGGAAAGTTAGGCAATAATTAGGAATAATTAATAATTTCAGAAAGGGAGACTCTTAGGATAACTCTTCTTACATTAAGATAACCATTCAATCCAGCAAACTATTTAAAATTTAGACATTTTGAACTCCCTTCTTGCCAACTGTTTTTCTCTATCAAAAATAAAAATAACCTTTGCATGTGAATTGAAGGAATGCACAGATCTAAGACATTCTTTTTAAATACGCAAGTATATATTATGAAAAAGTCTAAATTCTGTCCTTGGGTTATTTCGGAAGATAGCAAATAACTATTTTTTGTGACAAATCAGGTACATTTTTGCTCTAGAACTTCAAAATCACTGCAAACAAAGCTATCTTTCTAAATTGTTAAAAAAAGTTTCAGAACTCCAGAGTGTCAGTGACCAGTCACAATTCCTCCCTTCTACTTTGAGGTGTGTGCAGTGGGAAACCAAGATGATTGTACCTAACAGGATGCTATAAGCTGACACTGCTACAAACTAACAGCCCTTATCCTGTCCACCTGTAGGATCTCTGGAGTAACTAAGTTTAAATTCCTCATCGGAGTCTACCTTGCTTCCAACATATACGGTACATTTGGTATAAAAGTACTTTGGTATACTAAGTACCTTATTCTTAGTGATAGACAATGGGCATTAATTTAATTGAAAATACTGTCAATTTAATGGAAAATATCTGAGGATAAATTTGACAGTCACAGATTCATAAATAGAGCACTGAAATATGTTCAACTGGAGAGAACTTGAGAGTTAAAATGATAGATTCCTTCTGTAAAGAGAGGTGATGCAGAAAAGATCAATAATTTAATCTACATATAGGAAATGCATCAAAGGATTATAAGTGGCAACCAAATATTCCAAGATGTGTATTTTTATAATTACAGAAGCATTTGTGAGAAAAATGGAATTCAAAGTTGTGACTGGAAATAATGAAACCGTATAAAAAGTGGGAATATTCTAAGTCAATTGATTCTTGAGCTGTAGTTAATATTCTTATGATAGAAGGCTAAACTTAGCCTTTATTACATTAATCATACACTCTGGTCATTACCTACTGTGGGGAGACTCATTCAGAAGCCTAAATAATCTGAGTTTGAGTGAACTGGTATTGCTTTATGGAATTTAGGAAAGCATTTTGTTTTATACACAATTGTCTTCCCATTTTTTTTCTATTGTTGCAACAGAAAGTTTGTGGTTAACAAAGGAAATAATCCACTTAGCAAAGTCCTAGAAAGTACCTAGAAATTACAAACGAAGGTTAGTATTATTATCTATTTCAGTCATTCTTAAAGTAGGTCCCCCAGAATAGTGGCATCGGCATCACCTGAAACTTTTTAGAAATGTATATTTGGGGCCCTTCTTCAACCATCCCAAATCTACTGAAAAAGAAACTCCGTGGGTAAAACCCAGCAATCGATGTTTTAACAAGCCCTCTGGGTGATTCTGATCCACATTAAAGTTTAAGAACCAATGATGTACATTAACTTACATACAAAGTGAGTTTATATAATTTTACTAGTCTTCAATGACCACAAATATTCATTGTAGTAGGCACATAGCTGTATGTGTGTGTATGTATATATATGTATGTATTTAGATGTGTACATATCTCATTTACATAGATGTATATACATACATATATATGAGATATGTCTGATCAAATATGTGATACATGTCAGATATATAACACATGAAATATGTAACAAATTGCAATATATATATGTCATGCATATTATATACATCCATTATACACACACATGCACACACACAGAGTCTTGTATGTAGACTACTCATAAGTTCTCTGGGATGTCTGATTTTAAAAGAAACCTTTTAATTAGGAAATTAGAATGATAAAGCCAAGATAATTACATATAATTAAACCTAAATATTTTATATGAGCTACCATATGAAAGTAAAAACAATCAACTGGCTGCTTTGTATACTATAATGAAGAGCAACTAGTTATACTGCTTTTTATATTCATTAGTTGACAGTGAAATATGTTTGGATATGGCTCCATAGTATATATGAGTTACCTAAATATAAGGCAAGAATGTGCTAATGATTAGGAAATAAAGAAATAATAATAATATTGGTTTACAAATTAAGCATTATTTATAGTTATACATTCTATTGTTCTCAATCATGAAAATGTAGTCTCTAAGAGACAGACACCAATGGCACATGTTTCCAGTCTTAGTTTTTTTTTTTATTAACTTCCTGTGTGATTTAGATCAAGCAATCCAGTATCTTTAGGACTTAGTCTATGCATTCATAAGTTGCAGGTACTAATATCTGTCTTATCTATATTATTTTGAGGAGCATGTCTTATAAGTTGTTCTACATTCTAAAAAATAGGTTATAAATTGGTAAGTTTCAGAATTAGTCTATATGCATTTGATATAGAGGCATTTTCAATTATTGGATAAGACAAACTACAGATGATTTTTTAGATATGTTTTTAAAACAGGCAAGAATTTCCCCCTATATGATCTTATTTATGTCATCAATTACATTACTTGATGCTGTTAGATGTTATACTCATATTGTTTTCTCCTCATCAGTAGGAAAACATCCTCAAATTAAATAAATCTAATTAGTGCATTGAAGAGAAAATGCAGTAATTTTAGTAATTTCAAGTTTGACATTTTACAGTATATAGTCTTTCCATAGCAGAATAATCTAGCAATAACATGTAGATGATGTCACTATAAAATAAGATAGAAAAATGGATGCATTCCTGATGTTTTCTTTTGAAATCAATCTAATAAAAATGAAAAAACCAAAAGAACTATAATTGAAGCCAGGTAACAATTTATATATAAGGCAATACTAATGAATATGGTGATCCATGAATTCATAACTTATTTTCACATAACAGAGTTTAAGTGTTAAAAACTGGAATGCAATGTTAAGTAGGTATCAAATCCATATGTAGAAAAACTTCTCTATCAAAATGTACATGCTTTTAATTGCTGCTGCACTGAAGGAAAAGTACATAACTCATTCAAGGAAAGGAAATAACAAAGAGGAAAACTATCCTAATAAGATTGGTATCTATGTTTGGATTTTAAACACCCATTTTTACACAGTAACAAGAGTGCAAGATGTTACTTTATTTTTTGACTCACTGTTGAGATTTAAATATCTTTCATTGTTCATTAAAAAAAAAAGCCTTAAAATGTAGTAAAAGCAAATTATAAAACTTAAGATCAAGGCAATGAAATTATCTAGTATTTCATATTCTTGTTGCCGCTGCTGCTAAGTCACTTCAGTCGTGTCTGACTCTGTGTGACCCCATAGATGGCAGCCCACCAGGCTCCCCTTCATATTCTTAATGGCATTGAATTTCCCCTTTCCACACTACTCCCCGCCCTCCACCACCCAGCATCTAAAGCAAACATCTGTATTATATATGCTGCAAGCAATCTGCTGGAAGAAACATCTGGCTATAAATTAGTTCGCATAAAATACATTAACAAATGAAATGCATTTCTACAGAAAATGTTCTTGTGTTGTACACCTTGTCATACAATACCTATACATATTATGCATATTAATGGCCATTATCTAACTTCTCAGAAAGGTATGTAACAACAAGTATAAAGTAGAAGGCATTTTGTTAGTTCACACTGCCCTCTTTAGGCAATGCTAAGGTAATCAAAGAGACATTCTTAAAAAATTAAATCTTAAAAAACAATCTTACCATTAAACTTTCAAAACTTAGCAACAGAGCTTTTTTCTAAAGCCCCCAATCTGATGTGGATGTCCAAAATATCTAATTCCTTTCCACTGGGTTGGTCATAGAGAGACACATATGTCATATTATATCAGAGTTTGTAATTCGATAGATTTAGTTGGCGATGTAATTTAGAATATGCATAAATATTAAAACTAAAATCATCCAAAATACACTCCACAATCTATTATTTAAAAAGCAGTGCACTAAAAATGTATTATGTACACATACTTGCTCTCACATGTAACAGGCATCTTATGGAATATGAAAAAATTGACAATAGAAATCATCTTATCTGTTTTGGAGAGAGTTAATCTAAGGATGAAAACACATTCAGTATTTCTTTGAATAATGAAAAAAAATCAAACTTTAAAACCTGCAAATTGATTTATAAATATCTTGACTTTTAAAAATGATGGCCATTTTACCAAATACCTCTTTCCAAGATTTTTTTTTTTTTTTTTTGAGGCAGAAAGCCATCACACCTCAATCTATCCCTTGGATCCATAACTAACCTGCCTCTGAAATGTTGAACACTTCTGAATGTCTGCTAGTAATAGTCGGTGTTGAGGACTGTGGGGATCCAGGAGTTATTTCTGAGTCACCTGTTTCCAGTACCCCATCACCATCTTTTTCATTAATATCAGGAAAACTGAAATCTGTGGAAGTCTCATTATCATTAAGGCTATCTGAGGCACCTTGCCCTGACCCACTCTCTTCATCACTTGTAAGAACTGCCCAAGCTTTAGATTCTGGACTGAAAGGAAGCGGGGCATTGTGAGTCTGAACATCATTTTCCTGTTTTCCATCATTGTGCTTCTGGGGTGGCACATTTGTTGGTGGTGATTTATCAGGACTTCTGTCCATATCAGTCTGATCGTCTGATACGACACCTGTGATTTTATTTCCTTCTTCAGAATTCTGAGATAGTACATATGAGATTGGGTTATTCTGATCCACAGAACTGTTCTGCTGGGTGTCTGAGTCATTCATCACCTTTTCCTGCGATTCTCTATAGGAGAAGCATGACATACACCTATTGATGGATAAGCCATCTTTATCTCTGTCATCATAATCATCATCACCGTAATCATCAATATCACCATCGTCACCACCACCCACCAAACTGGCATCAGATCGGCCACTTTGAATTGGCTCAGAAGTTGTTCTGGAAGGAAACAGCAACTTGGTTGTGGTTACAGAACCATCCTTGTTGGGAGAAACGGCTGAAATGGAAACATACACATTTCCTAAAGGGACAGAAGGATCAGCAGTTACAACTGGATCAGAAACAACTGTAGGAATACCAGCCAATACCTCATCGGTGACAGGGCCCTTGGTGGAGGTGAAGACTTCATCAGAATAAACAGCTTATTTATAAGCGTATCTGATGGTGCAAATGATAAAACAGGAGTAGCATATGCATGCCTTCCTTCTGAAGGAAAAGCCTGGTTAAGCTCCAAATTGGCAGTTTGGAACAACTCATCATTACTGTACAATGAAGGTATCGTTTGGTGGGAACTTTCGCTTTTATGCAAAAGTGGTTCAGAATATTTCTCACTTGCATAAGAAATGGTTAAAACTTGAAGTGAAGCAGCATGCGTATTAGGAGTAGGTGATACATCAGAGATTGGTACAGGTGGAGAGTGCAGTGTATTTTCCCTTGAAGCGGCATTGGATGCCATGAGATGTGGTATTGTAGAACTAATGTGATCAACCTTGGGTGTTTCAACCACTATTGGGTCACTAGGCACAGCTGGCAGAGCAGTCTTAAGCAACAAGTCAACACCAGAAACCTGAAAGGAAGGTTGCAGCAATACTTCAGTACTAAAAGCAGCTGAGGACTCATAAACTAAGAGCTGTGTTGAAGGAGATAATATTTCACTAGAAGTAGGGTCAGAGGATGCTGGCTCTGAGTGTGCACTAAGTGCAGGTTTAAGCGAGGTGTCACCAAATGCTTGAGATACAGCGTGTGAAGACTGAACCAGAAAGTTATTTTCTGGAATTTGACTAATCTCATGATCATAAACCTTAGTGGCAGTAAAAGCAAGCAGCTCTGGGAGGACGCCCTCTGGGCTAGAAGTGGAGGCAGAGGATTCTTGTAAAGAGGCATTCAAAGTATTTACACGATCATACAGGTCAGGCATGACTGTGCTTTCAGAGGGGTAAACCAGGTCACTGAAAGAAGAAATGTGCCGTTCTGTCTCTTCTCCGTGTATTCTGTCACTTTTAGAAAGTAGCTTGTTATTGTCACCAGACATAGAGGTTGTTGGATATGTAAATTCAACTACAGAAACGGGTGAAGACGTGTTAAGGGCTGTCAGACCGTCTGTGTCAGGCACAAAAAATTCACTATCAGAGGAGGCTCCAGACCACTCCCCGTCACCAGAGAGCCCTGAGTAGGCTGCAGCAATGATGCGCTTGGGGTTACTAAGGGAGACTCGGGCATCGGTAGGTGGTAACTAGAGCTGGTAGATAAGGAACCCTGAACAGAATCACGCCCAGGTACCGCAGAACTGTCAGAAACCCTGAAGAGGTGTTGGGAGCCCTCCTCATTAGTTATGGCATAAGAAGGTTCAGGCCCTGAAGAACGTGCATGCATCAGGACATCACTGCTGGATGCTTCAGCTGGAGAAAACACAAGCGTTTGATAAAGAACAGCAGGCTTGCTAGCACCAAATTCCAAGGTCTCCGAAGCAGCACGCGTAGTGATCTGATGCGACACGGCATCAGAATACGGAGCAAGGCTGGGCTCTAATAGCAAATCACCCCCAGCCACCGGCAGAGAAACATGCAGGGACCCCTGATCGCTCTCAAGAGCTGCAGTAACTTGCGGAAGGATCTGAGAGATCGTATACACACGGTGAAGCAATTCACTACTGGAGGAAGCGGAGGAAAATGGGAGCAAAGGCGCGCCATCATAGGAAGACAGGATGGATTCGAATGACACACCGACACTGGGAAATACAGGCGTAGCATGCAAGGCCCAATCACTACTTGAAGCAGCAGGGGTAGTGTTGAGGGTCTGGTTGTCAAGCAACAAGGGGGTGACTAGAGGAAAGACTTCACTACTGTAGGAAGGTTGGAGAGGTGCCTCACCATTGTACACTGGTTGAGTGGTCTGCGCGTGTACCACGTTGACGGTGGGGACCGAATGGCGTCCGGAGGACGGAGTAAAAGCGTGAGGTGTCACCTCGGTGGGGAAGTACGCCACAGTAGAATACTGTGGCATCCGCACATCTGAGACCGAGGGACCCTGTGACAGCAGCGGGCCTGGAGGAGAGGCTTCTGTTGTCTTCCCAGACGCGTCACTCTCCACGGCGGTGTAATTAGTCTGGAGAGCGCGCTCTCTACCTGGCCCGGCATCGGGCAGTGCCGTCACGTCTGCCCTGCTAGGAAACCACACATTTCCACCACGGAAGGATCCTTGAGAGATTCTTCCGAACCCGAGGAGGCTGGGTCTTCTGAAGCGTTTCTCGCAGATTCCGGGATAGAGACATCGTATGTGACGACCTCTGGGTTTTCTGAAGGAAACACATCGCCACGGGGTGTGTTCTCGGAGACGCACGGCACAGCGGAAGTTGCGGGACTGGAGCCCGAAGAGTCATCGGCCCCTGGATCGAGCTTGAAACTGGTCAGTAAACTCTCTTCCTCACTGATATCGGTAGACACCTCTTGCGATTCTGTCGTAGAAACTGTATCTGAGTATTCCACCGTCCCGGGCAAGTTCATCTGTGGAAATCGGAGAGTGGTTTTAGAGCCGTCACTTGAAGAGGCTGAAGTGCCTGCCAGAGTGAGAGGGGGAGGCTGGGTCACCGTCTGTGAAGTCGAAGGAACGTCTTTTTCTGGGTCTAATTCAGTGACTGGCTGGGAAGTGGAATCTAAAGATGTGTTGGGAATATCACTCTTTCCGGAGAACTCGCTTCCTCTTGCTGGGGAGCGGTTAGTCTTAGCCTCGTTGTATTTGGTCCCCACTCGGCTGTAATTTGTCGTGGTAGGAATCTGGGGTTCCTTTCTCCTAATCTGGTTTGTGGCACCGTCTCTACCAGGATTCACAACAGTGTCTCCTTCCATGTCCTTTCCCGCTGCTTCTTCCTCCTTTGAAAAGCAAGTAAGATTTAATGGGATATAAGGAAATCAGAGAAAAATGAATTTTTTTTTTTTTAAGTTCTACCAGTTTATTGCTACCAACCCATCTCCTTCCACCCTTCTCATGCATGTGTGCTCAGCCATGTAACCCCATGGACTGCAGCCCTCCAGGCTCCTCTGTCCATGGGCTTTTCCAGGCAAGAATATTGGAGTGGGTTGCCATTTCCTTTTCCATGAAATCTTAATAATATCTTAAACTGCATTATACTGTGATTCTTCACTTGTGGGATTTTGGAAACTTCTCATAAAGCACCCCCCACCCCCCACCCCCCCCAGAAGACATGCCCTATCTTGTAACCAGTATTTTCCACCCTTGAGGAACAGTAATTCAACTCAATGAAAATATCTTATTTATGGCTGCTTTTTAAAATTTTACTTTATGGAAGTAATTAATAGATATCACAGCTTTGAAAAGAAGACACAGTGTAGTGGTATTTACTTACTGAGAGTGTTATTTAACATGGTATTTATTTTCTTGTTTATATTTCTCTGTTCAGTTCATCTGGCCACAAGCTAAATAATAATTAGCTTCTTGTAAAATGTCAATAAAACAACTTATTTCAAAATCAAAGTAGTTGTATATTCAGACTATTTGTATGTATCCAGAATATATCACAATTTTAAAGCTATTCTAACAGGAAAGTTTAAGACTGGAAGAGGTTTTGGTTTTGTTCATTTTTGTTTTAAATACTTTTCCCTAGGAGTTCATCTTAAACCTAGGCAGATATTTTTAACAACTAGTCAAAATATGGTCCTAGTTCTAGTCATTTAATTTTGTGTTTCCTTTAGAAATACCATTCAGGTGACCCAGTCTCTCATGAGCACTTAGTTACTATGATGGCCCAGGAGTGATCTGGCTAGAGGTTAACCAAAACCCATGGTTTCTTTTTATTTAAACTGTATATATTATAATATGTCTAATCATATGTTTAAAACATTGAATTGCCAAACATATTAAGATATGATATTTTTTGTTCACATGGGACATGAATTTGTCAGTTTGGTAGCACTGTCATCTATTAGATCTTTTAAGGTCATGCTCCTTGAAAAAAAGAAAAAAAATGACCAAGTACAAATTGGTCAGTGAGAACCTGACCAATATCAGTAGAAAGAATCTGAATCTTAAGCCATGTGTGCTCATGAGCTTTTGTCTCAGACACACGGAAAGCTACACGTATGAAACACAAGATTTCAAGCTTAATGACTACATTGTTATCTAGAACTTAATTATTCAGTTGGTTTAAACATTTTTTTTTTTTTAATCTTAAGGCATATGCGACAACCCTGAGAAGTGAGTCAGCGTTAATGTCTGGATTGTATTAATGCTCTGGATTGTATTAATGCTAAAATGGATATTCTCTTAGATTCCCCAGATCCATTTCCTCCCTAGTGGTATTTCTTGATAAAATTTTGCATTCTGATTGATGCCATGTTCACAAGGACAACTAGGAGATTTTACCACATAATTTCCTGAATAAAAATATTCCTCTCATCTTCAAGCCCCAAAACTTCAGGCAAAAGGAAGTAAGAACAGTTTGCCTCGACTCTTGGTGGAAAACACTCTTCTTTCCTTAGAAGTGCTTACAAACATTTGGTTTATAATCTGATAACAGAGTTTTGATGAGGATCAGTGTTAACCTTAGCAATATGTAGTTTCTGAATTCTTTCTCACTTTTGTAAATCTGGATACTTGCCAGTTTTCTGGTATCACGCCACACTCTTACCTTCTACCAAGACTTTTAAACTTTGCTCTGCTCTATTCAAACCTCCATTTTCTTCTCTCCTCATTCTCAGCAGATGGTTTTCCTGATTACAGAGGCAGTAGAAGCCACCAGACAAAAACTCAACTCTTCCTAGCATTAAAACATCAAAACCCACCAGGACCAACCAAATCCATCTCCGCTCTTCTCATCCTGTTGTAACAGAGTTGTTGTTCTACTTCCTTTCTAATTTCTGCATTTGTGTTCTAATCCATTCTCTATCATCCTCTCAGGAACTGAACACAGCTATTTCCTTCCACTTTGTATTTTTAATTTTGCTTTCTTAAATGGATCATACTTAGCAGCTCAATCTCAGATCTCTCCCATTTAAGAGGAGCATAATGGAAAATCTCTAATTCAACGACTAGTATTCATTTTACCGCTCCCCTGTCTTCACAGTAAAGTTCCCAAAACACATGTCATCTATCTTCTCTATATCCCTGACAATTTCTTTTCTTTAGAAATTTTATTTTTTGCTAAGTTTTTTTTTTTCTTCATTGTGCAGCATGTGGGATCTTAGTTCCCTGGCCAGGAATTGAATCCGTGCCCCCTGCATTGGAAGCGCAGAGTTCAACCACTGGACCACCAGAGACTAGATCTGACAATTTCTCTCAAATTCCATATAACATTGCTTCTCTTCCTCTTTGCTTATTATCCCACACAAACCTCCTTTATCATCCTCCTACTATAAGCTATGTAGACTTCTATAACATTGTTCTTAAAACATAATGCCAGTTACCCTTATTCTGTTACTTTTTTGGGGAATACAAACTATACATACACGAAACACAAATTTCCCTTTCAACACTGTGAGATTCTTAGAATCTGAGGAAGGTGATGGACCTTTCATTAATCCACCCAACTAAGTCTTGTACATCTCTATGGGGTCATACTATCTCATGTAAACCTTTCAAGAAGAACATAAGATTCATGTTCTATGATTACTTTATACATATATGAAAATACAAATATTTTAATGGACACTGTTTCCCAAGATTAAGTTATTGTGAATCTTTCCTCCTCTATGGTTTTGATATGGATCACACCTGTTATCCTTTATGATACCTATTAAATTTTTTATTGAAAAGCCTTGATTGTGCTGGAGATACTTTGTCTTTCAAAGTCAGGCATTCCTTTGGAAGAAAACTTGAGGAACATTCCCCAAACTATTCATTTCCACTTTGTTGTTGTTTAGTTGCTGAGTCATGTCTGACTCTTTTGTGACACCATGGACTGTAACCTGCCAGGCTCCTCTGTCCATGGGATTGCCCAGGCAAGAATACTGGAATGGGTTGCCATTTCCCTCTCCAGGGCATCTTCTCAACCCAGGGATTGAACCTGCATCTCTTGCATTGGAAGGCATATTCTTTACCACTGAGCCACCAGGGAAACCTACATTCAGGCTTAAAACCGTTACTGGTACAATCCAGGTGTTTGCCAACTGCTATCATCCATTCCTGCATGAATCGATGATAGTGAATAGTGTTATGAACTGTTTGTATCCCCTCTAAATTCACATGCTGAAACCCTACCCTTTCTCAAAGTGACAGTCTTAAGAACTGGGGCCTTTGGGAGTCATTAGTATTAAATGAGTCACAGGTGGAAGCCTCATGAATGGAATTAGTGCCTTTATATTGAGTCATGAAAGATTGCTTCTTCTGCTCTTCTCCACCATGTGAGGACACAAGTCTGCAGTCTACAACTGGAAGGGTGTTTGACACATATTACACACACACACAGATATGCTTAGGTGAATTCTGTTGTGAGCTCTTGATGAAATGTGGACTGCTCATTTTGCTAAAATAGTCCTTTGTAAGAGAGAATTGCCATAAGATAAAAAATCACTGAGGTAATGGTTCATGTGAAAACACAACCTAACCACTATTTACTGCTAGATAAGAATATTCATTTTCACAAGTTATCAGCTCATACACATGTATGTACTAATGGATACATTCCTACTACCATTAACAATAGAAAACCTGGATTTTACATATTATCTCAGTTCTGATGAATAGCATATTTGGGCTTAGGATGAAATATAAGATACAAACAATCATTTTCTATTTAAAAAATTAAGACTGTTAAAATTTATAAATATCCTTAAAGGCCCATTTACTTAAAGGACCATGTGCTGGCAACAGACTTTATAATATGCATAGTCCAAACAAAAATAATCAAATTAAATGGGCAAAAGAATATATACACTTTATATTCTGGTTCACATTTATTATCAATCTATCAATCACTGGTTAAGTTAGTCAAAAATAAGCTGTAGCAACATTATGAATTGCTTAAATATTACTTTAGTTTGTTAGAAACATTTAGAAAATAAAAAAGTTCCAATTTGCAACTACAGTTCATAGCTATCATTATTTTTAAAGTTCATCATTTTTCTAATTATCAACAAACCTTTCCTATCTCTTTTTAAAAACTATACCAATTAGTGTCTTCCAACTTCTTCATAAAACTCATGTTATTAATTATACATTAATCTACAAAGCTCAGCAACTAATCCTACAATGAATCATGCATGCAACATGAACTTTTATTAATGAAACATCTGAAACCTAACCAATAATTCAAAATAGACTTTTAAATATTTAAGCACTTGATAAAAAATAGCTATGATACCTTGATTATTTCTTCAGTTCCAATTAATTCGGGAAAGAGGTCAAGTTCTACAAAATTAAAAACAAAATTATTAACATTTTTATTCAACTATTTCAGCTTTATTGGTCTACTTTTGGATGGAAAGAGAGAAAAGGAAAAAAAAATACTGTTAGCTTGGAAAATACAGAATTGCTCGAAGAAAATTTCAAATTTCAGTTTTCAAGACTACTGAACATTACATAACACAGCACTATATAAACATATAGGAAAGTGCACTCAAAACCTTGATCTCTATCCTCCACTCCAACTCCTTTATCTATTTTCACCCCAACTGTGATTGAAACTAAGAAGGAGAAAGAAGACAGTGAGACTGAAATTACTGGGTGCAAAGAAACCCAGGTAATTTTTCATCAGTGCAGACTTACTGCTGATAAAAGCATAACTGGGAAAATGCCAGGGGATAAGTGACAGATATTCTTATTCAACTACTTATTCCTTAAGGTCGTCTTCTGACTGAAGGTCAAATAGTTCTTTTTTTTTAAATTAATTACTTTTTGGCTGTGCAGGGTCTTCAGTTGCTGCGTGAGGGGATTTCCCTAGCTGTGGTGAGCAGAGGCTACTCTATAGCTGTGCTGCATGGATTTCTCTTGTTGCAGAGCATGGGCTCTAGAGCATGGACTTGGTAGTTATTACACATGGACTTTGCTCAGAACCATGTGGAATCTTCCCAGACCAGAGATCAAACCCACGTCCCCTGGATTGGCAGGAAAATTCTTAACTACTGCCTCGCCAGGGAAGTCCCAAATAGTGCTTTTTACTCTTCAGATATGGGCTCATACGTATTTGTACACAGGGTGCTGCCCCAGGTAAAAGCGAGAATGTTTTCTAGCAGGTCCAGCCTGGATTGGCAGCAGGAAGGACAGACCAGAGTGATTCCCATGACTTCTTCCCAGGGATACTCAACTAATACTGCTTATGAAAGGAATGTAAGGACGAGGATCATTTAAGTCTGACTTTCCCATGGGACAGAATCAGCATATTTCATATTGCTGTGCTGTGCTTAGTCGCTCAGTTGTGTCTGCCTCTTTGTGACCCCATGGACTGTAGCCTGTCCATGGGGATTCTCCATGCAAGAATACTGGACTGAGTTGCCATGCCCTCCTCCAGGGGGATCTTCCCAACCCAGGGATCAAACCCAGGTCTCCCACATTGTAGATGGATTCTTTACCATCTGAGCCACCAGGGAAGCCCATGAATACTGGAGTGGGTACCCTATCCCTTCTCCAGGGGATCTTCCAGATCCAGGAATCGAACCAGGGTCTCCGGCACTGCAGGCAGATTCTTTACCAGCTGAACTACCAGGGAAGTCCAGTCTAAGGATAGCTCAATCCTAAAAGAAGACTCATCAGTAAATGTTAGAGAAGATGAGGAGCTACTAATAGTTCTCTCTCTCCAACAAGGAATCTAGGCCCTCTGCCAAGTTACCAGTGGGCTTGAGGACCACTTGTCCTCACTCCTCATCCAAGCTGCATCAGGGAGACAGAAGACAGGGTGACTATTAGGGCTTGAGCATTATTACAAAGATACCCTTCTTATTCTTACTATTTTAGAGAATCTATCCCAACTCCAAAGTTTATGTTTTTCACTATCTTAAAGCTCTTTATGTTCTATTTTTTTTTTATGCCTCTGTAGATCTTCAAAAGAAATGCATGTTCTACAGAATTTTCAAATAAATGAACTAACATTAAGTATTTATCAAGTCCAGGCCTGCTTTATCATATAAACTGTATTGGGTTTATTTTCATGAAAAAAATTCTAGGTACTAAGAAATGTAAAACTATAAAATACAGTAATATATTTGAATTTTATTTAGAAGAGAATTCAAGTAAAATATAGAAGCCCAGCCCCCATGAGGTTTTAAATAAAATTAATACTACTGACTAGTTAAGTATTTTTAAGTTACTTACCCTGTACAATTTTTGGTGCTATAAAAATGAAAATAGTCACTGTAAACAGTCATATCTTAAATTTTAACTCTCAATTATATTATTTTCTTGTTAAAACTAACCATGAAAGAATCTGACAACTTTCACTTGGATCTTTAATGTTCTCCTTTTTCTATTTTTGTCATTGTGAAACCCTTTACTCACCCTGTTTTTCATGTTATTTAGTCTTTACTTTCTAAAATTAAAATTATTTCAATAGTCTGATACAACTGTGTCTCTATAACCTTCAAGGAAACCAATATAATGTGAATTTAAAAACGGGATTCAACTTAACTGTGAGAGAGAAATAAAAAGAACCTTTAATATGATTTTCTAAAAACTACAATTAGAGAAGTTCATGCATGTAAAAATCTCCAATTTCAGCATATGGGACAATATATAATTTTATTAAAAGTATTTTTATATGGAGTCACAGCTTCTCATGTACTTTTAAAATACTTTAATATCAATAGGGGTAAATCATAGTCAAATACTTATATTGAGATATACATATATATATACACACACATATATATTATACTTTAGATTTTATTCTGTTAAGAAGCTACAGAAAAACACCTCAATGGAAACCATTCTCTTCAACATGCTTACAGAGGTGTTTTTAAAAAATGGCCTAACTTCATTTAACTTAACATACTTGTAATGACCAAAGATGTTCTCTTATTAATTGTCAGGGTTGAGGTAGAGTGTATATAATTATCACATTAAGGACAAATTTTTTTCTTTCAGTACTCTGTGTGTACTGAATTTGATTAATTGTTATCCTTTAATCAGAGCATAACTTAACTATATAGACTATAATTCCTCTTAAGGTAAAATACATAATTCTACTTAATCATACTGTCTATTGGTATTGGGATCAGTGAGTTTTACTATAACTGGCTTTGCTGTTTACTGCAATAAGAAGTAAGAAGTTTCCTTTAGGCCCCCTCAGGCCTTAGGAGCAGAATCTACAGATCCAAGAAGCCCTTTGATCTCTTTTTATTTCATAGCACACTCATGAGTGAATTAGGTGTGGGTGCCTTCATGCAATGGCACCCCACTCCAGTACTCTTGCCTGGAAATCCCATGGGCGGAGGAGCCTGGTAGGCTGCAGTCCATGGGGTCGCTAAGAGTCGGACACGACTGAGCGACTTCACTTTCACTTTTCACTTTCATGCATTGGAGAAGGAAATGGCAACCCACTCCAGTGTTCTTGCCTGGAGAATCCCAGGGACGGGGGAGCCTGGTGGGCTGCCGTCTATGGGGTCGCACAGAGTCGGACACAACTGAAGCGACTTAGCAGCAGCAGCAGCAGCAGCCTTCATGTTGGTATGTAAAAACCCACTTTGAAGGATCTTCCTTGTGATTTCCTACTAGACTCAGATCATTTGAATTGATTGAAATACTGGGGTTGTCCAGGAATACTTTAAGAGCCCTGCCCAAAATAGCCCAGAATTCTTCTGCTGATCATGTTGGTATGTAAAAACCCACTTTGAAGGATCTTCCTTGTGATTTCCTACTAGACTCAGATCATTTGAATTGATTGAAATACTGGGGTTGTCCAGGAATACTTTAAGAGCCCTGCCCAAAATAGCCCAGAATTCTTCTGCTGAGACTCCTCAGAACAATTTTGAAATAAAATAATTTTAAAAGATTGCTTCTAACTCCCTGGAGAATCTGAGCCATACTCCTGAGTCTGAGTATAACACTCAAGGTCTAACTGCTGACTGATGAAGGTCTCAGGATGGGTCCCCACTGGCCTGCTGTTGTTGTTATTGTTAAGTTGCTAAGTCGTATCTGACTATTTGCGACCTCATGAACTGTAGCCCACCAGGCTCCTCTATCCATGGAATTCTCCAGGCAAGAATACTGGAGTGGGTTTCCATTTCCTTCTCCAAAGGATCTTCCTGATACAGAGATTGAATCCTGCCTCCTGCCATTGCAGGTGGATTCTTTACCACTGAGCCACCTGGGAAGTCCTTTGGCCTGCTGCTTCCCTGCAAATAATAACTAATGTTTTAGTAGTCACCAGTCTGACTCAGGCACTACTGGGGTTTACAGAATCTTCTCACTTCATCAAAACAGACTCCAAGAAGGCTTCAAAAACAGTCCAGTAGTGAAGATTGTCAATATATTTTTGACTGAACACTTAAAATTCACATTTATGGGATAACAGAATAAAACCTATGTGTCATTCTGGTTTTGTTAGATTTTCTAAAAGAGCATGTTACTCACACATGTTACTCAACATTCCACAAAACAAAAGAGCAACACTGATGTAGGTAGGCAAGCAAGGCTTATTTAATTGTTCAAAGGTTTTAAGCCAAGTTTCACAGTGCGAAAAGGCAAAAGCAATGTAAACTGCAATCTTTTTAAAGGGTGATTTTTAAATATCATTATATCACAGTACCTGTAGTGTAGTATGGTACAGGCTGAACAAGGACAATGTATAGTGATTTAACAAAGACAGTTGTTATACAAATGAAAAGGCACAAAACAGGAAAATGCATTGATCTAATTCACCATGTATTTAAATTGAATACATATGATTAACAAGACCCTAAGACATGTACTCAAATAATGTCTTCTTTAACTATATGAAAGTGAAAGTGAAGCCACTCAGTCGTGTCCGACTCTTTGCGACCTCATAACCTGTAGCCTACCAGGCTCCTCGGTCCATGGGATTTTCTAGGCAAGAATACTGGAGTGGGTTACCATTTCCTTCTCCAGGAGATCTTCCCGACCCAGGGATTGAACCCGGGTCTCCCGCATTGTAGGCAGACACTTTACAGTCTGAGCCACCAGGGAATGCAAAAAAGCAAAATGGCTGTATGAGGAGGCCTTACAGATAGCTGTGAAAAGAAGAGAAGCAAAAAGCA
>SJXQ01007553.1:68690-135284 GCA_006408695.1 Aepyceros melampus
CTTCACGACCCAGATAATCACGATGGTGTGATCACTCACCTAGAGCCAGACATCCTGGAATATGAAGTCAAGTGGGCCTTAGAAAGCATCACTACGAACAAAGCTAGTGGAGGTGATGGAATTCCAGTTGAGCTATTTTGAATCCTAAAAGATGATGCTGTGAAAGTGCTGCACTCAATATGCCAGCAAATATGGAAAACTCAGCAGTGGCCACAGGACTGGAAAAGTTAAGTTTTCATTGCAATTCCAAAGAAACCCAATGCCAAAGAATGCTCAAACTACCACACAATTGCACTCATCTCACACGCTAGTAAAGTAATGCTCGAAATTCTCCAAGCCAGGCTTCAGCAGTATGTGAATCATGAACTTCCAGATGTTCAAGCTAGTTTTAGAAAAGGCAGAGGAACCAGAGATCAAATTGCCAACATCCTCTGGATCATCAAAAAAGCAAAAGAGTTCCAGAAAAATATCTATTTCTGCTTTATGGACTATGCTAAAGCCTTTGACTATGTGGATCACAACAAACTGTGGAAAATTCTGAGAGATGGGAATACCAGACCACCTGACCTGCCTCTTGAAAAACCTGTATGCATGTCAGGAAGCAACAGTTAGAACTGGACATGGAACAACAGACTGGTTCCAAATAGGAAAAGGAGTATGTCAAGGCTGTATATTGTCGCCTTGCTTATTTAACTTCTGTGCAGAGTACATCATGAGAAACGCTGGGCTGCAAGAAGCATAAGCTGGAATCAAGATTGCCAGGAGAAATATCAATAACCTCAGATATGCAGATGACACCACCCTTATGGCAGAAAGTGAAGAGGAACTTAAAAGGCTCTTGATGAAAGTGAAAGAGGAGAGTGAAAAAGGTGGCTGAAAGCTCAACATTCAGAAAACTAAGATCATAGCATCTGGTCCCATCACTTCATGGGAAATAGATGGGGAAACAGTGGAAACAGAGTCAGACTTTATTTTGGGGGGCTCCAAAATCACTGCAGATGGTGACTGCAGCCGTGAAATTAAAAGATGCTTACTCCTTGGAAGGAAAGTTATGACCAACCTAAATAGCATATTCAAAAGCAGAGATATTACTTTGCCATCAAAGGTCCGTCTAGTCAAGGCTATGGTTTTTCCAGTGGTCATGTATGGATGTGAGAGTTGGACTGTGAAGAAAGCTGAGTGCCGAGGAATTGATGCTTTTGAACTGTGGTGTTGGAGAAGACTCTTGAGAGTCCCTTGGACTGCAGGGAAATCCAACCTGTCCATCCTAAAGGAGATCAGTCCTGGGTGTTCACTGGAAGGACTGATGCTAAAGCTGAAGCTCCAGTACCTTGGGCACCTCATGCGAAGAGTTGACTCATTGGAAAAGACCCTTATACTGGGAGGGATTGGGGGCAGGAGGAGAAGGGGACAATAGAGGATGAGATGGCTGGATGGCATCATCGAATCAATGGACATGAGTTTGGTAAACTCCGGGAGTTGGTGATGGACAGGGAGACCTGGTGTGCTGCGATTCATGGGGTCGCAAAGAGCTGGACATGACTGAGTGACTGAACTGAACTGACAACTATATAATAATTAGATGTATATTATAGAAATAAGCATAATTATAACTAAAACCAAATAAAAAAGTTTTTAAAAAGAATATCCACTTTAGTTCAACCTTGAAAAGGTTTAAATTCTTTTCTGAACATGAGTTTATGCATTAATTTTAAAATAGCAATTTATAATAATATCTATGGTGATGCTGTTGTACACAACAAATGCAATAAAATGCACAAGCAATAAATTAATCAAATTATCCTACTTTTAAGTGCACAATTTGGAAGATTGAGTTTTACTTCACAGATATTGATTAAAATATTTAAAATCTGTGACTAAAAGGATGAGGGCAATTATACATCACCTCTGTCATTCCTTTTTAACAGAAGCAACAAACAGTACAGTTTTTAGAAAACAGTTTATCCAAAATAATAATAGAATAAGTCAATAAGGTACATTACAACATTAGGTAATGAAACAACATGATTAATAGGATGAAATGGTACTAGTAAAACCCATGAAATAAACAGCAAACTCAAAAGACACATCTATATTAGCCACATAAATCATAAAATTTAGAAATCTTGTAGGAAGCATCACACTGAACCACAAGACAGTACTGCTGTCAAGACTCTTACTGCTATGTATTTACTATAGAAACAATATTTAAGATAATGTAATTTCAATAATGAACTAAAAATATATGACTGAAATGCCATTGTAGTCTTCCTGATCAGAAAGAATGAGTTCTGGAGAGAACCAATATTTTCCTTATAAAAACAGGAAGAGCTGAAACTTTGCATAAATTGGTCTTCAACAAAGAACTTTCTGTAATAATTAAGGGATAAACTAAATTTTAACCCTTGATGTTTTAAGAGTAATATCATACCAGAATATCAAATCAAACACCACCTTTTACTAAAATATATTAATATACAAAAAGTTCTAAGGCACTAAGACATCCATGGAGATTAAGTGATGTGTCCAAGCTAGCATCTCATTAGTTCAATGGTGTCCCGATCCTTTGAATAAATAGAAATTAAGTTATAATACTTTCTATTTTGTACAAATGTGAAAATGCTACAAATGATACAAGAACTTTGTACTTTGTGCCAATATAGATTCATTCTAAAAGGATCACTCAAAAATTATATCTATAGATAATAGACATTTGATCTATTTTTCCATATGCAATAAGCTTCTTTCTTAAAAATAACAAAGAAAAAATTCAAAAAGTCTAAACTTTTAGCATAGTGGCTAGAGTTAGAAGTGTTAGTTGTTCAGTCATGTCAGACTCTTTGCAACCCCATGGACTGTAGCCCGCCAGGCTCTTCTGTCCACGGAATTCTCCAGGCAAGAATACTGGAGTGGGTTGCCATTCCTTTCTTAAGGGAGAGTTAGAAAATACAAAACATAAATAGCTAAAATTATTTTTTGACTGGGAAACTGTACTATGTTCAGAAATTAGAGTGGTATAATTAAACCAAGACCAGTAAAATTAAATGAATGGTTTTAATATAATTCATCACCTAAAATACACAATAGGACTAGAGGAGATTTTTATATACCATATTTAATCAATTCACATGCGAAACTGGCCAACATAGTCAATGGTGCACTGCTAAAGATATCATTTTTGGAATGGATCAATATATGGAACTTCAGTGAGAGATGAAATTCAATGGAAAAGCATCATATGGTATAGCTGAAACCATGGTCAGTTAATTGATATTCACCTTTCAATAACAGAGGTCACATTCCATTTAAAAATAACCTGATTTTGCAAAATAACACTAAATAAGAAGAGTAGGAAAGATGGTTATATTAGGAAATGAGGCAGCTCATAATATTATTTTTAAATAATGATACTGCCGTTATGAGAGCGCTGTCCTGTGCTTAGTCACTCAGCCATGTCTGACTCTTTGCAACCCCATGGACGGTAGTCCACCAGGCTGTTCTGTCCGTAGGGACTCTCCAGGCAAGAATGCTAGAGTGGGTTACCATGCCCTCCTCCAGGGTATCTTCCTAACCCAGGGACTGAACCCAGGTCTTCTGCATTGCAGGCGGATTCTTTACCATCTGAGCTACCAGGGAAGGCCATCATGAGACTAGTAATAATATTCATCAGCTGTAAATGTTCTAAGTTGGGAAATACTGTGGCAAGTTTTATGGCCTGTGGCTTGGAAGGATCCAGAATCTAACATCTAATGTTCTGATAAATTCTTTAACTTAAATACTCAACTAGTTAAGAACTATGATGTTATGAACAAGCTTATAATAGATTAAAACCCTGCTATGGCACACAGACCACAAAGGAAAATCAACAAACATCAGTTTTCCTTCTATACATAAATGTAAAACATGCTCCAATTAATATCACTTGTAACCACTGCTATTAAAAACCTGTGAAAATTTCAGAGAGCAGCCTCATAATAGGGATGACCAAAGAATATTTACATTTATGTACGTGTGTGTGTTTGTATACATTTATGAACAGGCATATGCATGATATGTATGTATGTGTATATGCATATACATGTACATGTAGTGTATAATTCCATTTATTACTTTAAAATTGCTTATACTAACAAAAGAAAGACTTTAGTTATGTACATTTGTAAATTGCCCAATTACGATAGGCAGCACTTCCTTCAATTATTGCATATGGTTTGAGATCAAAGATTTTCCTGTAACACTTAGAGAAGATGCATGCAAATAAAATACAATTAGAAACAACTTTTTTGCTTGCTTTACAGAATAAAACTGGCACACCTAAGAAGAAAGGTCCCTCTCACCACCAATTTATAAAAGATAGATGAAAATATCTAAGGTAAACTTCTGAGATGCTTGGTATAGGTATTTCAAAGAACCTCACATGATCCTCGAATCATGTACATACTTACTAAATACTTTGGGGGCTGAAAGAGGGAGGAAATAAACACAAATGAAACAAACTTTTCATTATTCAAAATCAAAGTCTTTCTATTTTCTTAGCTATTTTCATTTGACGACCACTACAGACACTACAATAGGTTTGGCAGTTCTCATTTCACAAATAGAAAACTTCAGTATTAAGAATAAATTCACTTATTGTGCTATATCATATCTACTGAATGAAAATGAAAAAGGAGCTCTGCACTTCACAAAATTATCTGATAATCCAGACTAAAAAAGGAATCACTTTGCCTTTTGGACAAAGAACATAAAGTCAGAGAGAAAGCACCAATGCATTCAGAAATTAAACTAGCCTCCTTTATTTAATAAGGTATATCAGGGGGGCACTTACCAGGGTCATCGGAAGGCATGTCCACAATCAGCTGGTCACTGTATTTTCCATATAAGCCATTAGTGCATATGGCTACTATTTGAAGAACATAACTCATATTGGGTAGTAAATTATTAAGAATAGCACCCTAAAAGAAAGATGGCAATAACTATACAAATTTGTCATTCTCAGAGGAGTGTTAACATACTAGACATCTCTTCTTAGAAAACATTTTCTCATTTGTCAATAAAAATTTTTGTATTTTATTAACCTGAGAAAAAATTTTACACAATGTTCTCAGGCTGAGCTTGTGATATTTGTGAGTTAGGAAGATACTGGTAAACTATGCTCTTATTTATTATTTATTTATTTATTTTGCTCTGTAAAAATCAGATTTAGTTTCAGAAAATTTCATTTTTTAACTCAAACTCATGAAATTCATAAATGAGTAGCCAAAATTGTAGATTACTATTTTAGATAAGCATGCAGCATTTATAAGAAGAAAATGTGAAAAACTAATTTCTTTGTTTTTAACAATATGTAAACCAGACAATAACAGAATTATTACCTTCTTCACATCATTATGAAATGAAAAATAGTATATTCTCATAAATTCCACTTACAAATTTCTCAATTTACAGTGTTTGTTCTAGACATCTAAATTTAAAAGTTGTTACAAATCTCCTCATTTTGTTTATATGATATTCCACGCCAGTTTTTGTTTAGATGTAGGTTCCTAGGGCTTGAGGGACTCCTGCTGTTTGTATTCAGAACCTCCCTAAGCCACACCCAGATGGGATTTTTTTCAATTACACCACAAGGGCCAAGGAAACATTAATACTGAGATGCTCAGAATCTGTACTTTATTTTCTTTAGTTCTTGTCATGGGTGGAGAGGAAGAAGACATGCATCATTTCCTAAGGATTACCTGCCTCGTGTCCCAAAACTTCTGTCTCAATTGACTTCACATTTGTTACTTGGGACTTTGAATCAAAGAAAAGGACTTTCAAGACCTCTACATTATTTTCTACTCTATCTCCCTTGTGTTGATACAGTATGATGAGGAAACAACAGACAGCTGTATCACAACACTGGTATTCTAGACCCAATTCCTTCCCTAACTGGAAGTTGTCGTTCTGTCGCTAAGTTGTGTCTGACTCTGAGACCCCATGGACTGCAGTACACCAGGCTTCCCTATCCTTCACTATCTCCTAGGGCTTGCTCAAACTCATGTCCATGGAGTCAGTGACACTATTCAACCATCTCTTCCTCTGTCGTCCCCTTCTCCTCCTGCCCTCAATCTTTCCCAGCATCAGGGTCTTTTCCAGTGAGTTGGCTCTTCAGAACAGGTGGCCAAAGTACTGGAGTTTCAGCTTCAGCATCCATCTTTCCAATGAATATTCAGGATTGATTTCCTTGAGGATTGATTGGTTTGATCTCCTTGCTGTCCAAGAGGCTCTTAAGAGCCTTTTCCAGCACCACAATTTGGAAGCATTAATTCTTTGGCACTCAGCCTTCTTTATGGTCCAACCCTCACATCCAACTGCGAAAGTACAAAGCATTTGACTGTTCTTTGAGTCCTTTTCTTTGTTAAAAAAAAAAAAAAATTAGACCCAATTCCTTCCCTAACTGGAAGTTGTCGTTCTGTCGCTAAGTTGTGTCTGACTCTGAGACCCCATGGACTGCAGTACACCAGGCTTCCCTATCCTTCACTATCTCCTAGGGCTTGCTCAAACTCATGTCCATGGAGTCAGTGACACTATTCAACCATCTCTTCCTCTGTCGTCCCCTTCTCCTCCTGCCCTCAATCTTTCCCAGCATCAGGGTCTTTTCCAGTGAGTTGGCTCTTCAGAACAGGTGGCCAAAGTACTGGAGTTTCAGCTTCAGCATCCATCTTTCCAATGAATATTCAGGATTGATTTCCTTGAGGATTGATTGGTTTGATCTCCTTGCTGTCCAAGAGGCTCTTAAGAGCCTTTTCCAGCACCACAATTTGGAAGCATTAATTCTTTGGCACTCAGCCTTCTTTATGGTCCAACCCTCACATCCAACTGCGAAAGTACAAAGCATTTGACTGTTCTTGAGTCCTTTTCTTTGTTAAAAAAAAAAAAAAAAGGCTATACTAGATGATATCTAGCCCTAAGTCTTCTGAAAGTTATTATTGGCAAAGTTGTAGTCTCTACGCAATTAAAAATAGTAGTAAGAACCTAGGGTTTGCCTGGTGGCTTGGATGGTAAAGAATCCACCTGCAATGCAGGAGATGTACATTCGATCTTTGGGTTGAGAAGATTCCCTGGAGAAGGAAATGGCTACCCACTCCAGCATTCTTGCCTGGAGAATTCCATGGACAGAGGAGTCTGGCAGGCTATAGACCATGGATTTGTAAAAAGTCAGACATGACTGAGCGGCTACATTTTCACTTCACCAGTATTAATCACTGTAAATTTTGAATAATTAAATATAGCTTCTGCATCTCTATCTCCCCACTAGAGAGCTCATACAAAGCCTAAAGTCATCAAAGGCAACAACATACAATCATTTGTAAGTTCTTATCCTAGATATTAAACCACAATGACTACAATGCTATCAATACAGGAAACAATTGATCTTATAGTTACCAAATCTTGATAGCCATCTGTCAAAAACTCATGCTTGGTTTGGTCTTCTCCCTCCAACTGCTGGTACAGAACGGCAAACTTCTCGATCATGGTATCATAAACTACTCGAGGTCTCTCCCACGTAACAAGAAGGCTAGTATAATTCTCTGGGTCAGCTTGAACATTTTCTGGTTCTGAACTACAAACTTCGGAGGAAAAAAAGTACAGTTATTGACACAACTGTCACCCTCTAGAATCTTAACGAGTGAAACACATTCTATGAACATTTTTGTTGTATTTTAATAGAGGTTGAAAAGTTACACTTTCCCATGTGGCTCTTTTGTTCATGCCACTTCCTGTATCTGAAATACTTCTCCATTCCCCACTGTGAATGAAAAAGATTGCCTTGCTAGTAAACACAGGATGTTACAACCATCAAGCCATCACCTTAGAGCCTCCCTAATGGTGTACCCTGAGGAAACTCAGGATGAGAAGACACAGGAAATGGTCCCAGGTAGCTGAGGTCTATACCCAAGGAGCAATTTCAGTGAGACCAGACTCTTGAACCTTCCGATACACAGAAAAGTGCTAACTTCCTTGAGAGTTCTGGTTTTCTCTAAGTAACAGTAATCTTTTCGTATTCTTCCTATGTGGTCTTTGATGCAAAAACTCCTACATATCCTGATTCCCCCCTTGCTTCTTTAGAGCAGCCCGTCAATGTGATCTGAGAGTCCTGTCTCCCAGGGCTGAAGTCCTCAGAATGTCCACCAGATAATCCATAACTCTCGACTGTTAGCTTGTGCATTTTTTTTCAATCAACTCCTCCCACCTCTGTTCAAGTCTGACCTTCAAAGAATGTCTTTACCAAGTGCAGTATTTTCTGTTATGCACACTCTGACCTCTGCTGGATTGGTATCTGTCATTTTCAATTGTCTGTCTTGTTCTACCACAATTATTGCATTAATTGTATATTCTCTTATATTTTTCTTTTCTGAACAAGTCTTTGCTCCTCTGTGGGTGCATGCTAAGTTGCTTCAGTTGTGTCCAACTCCTTGTGACCCTATGACTGTATTCTGCTAGGCTCCTCTGTCCATGGGATTCCCTAGGCAAGAATACTGGAGTGGGTTGCCATGCCCTTCTCCAGGGGATCTTCCCGACCCAGGGATTGAACCTCGGTCTCTTATGCCTCCCGCATTGGCAGGCAGGTTTTTTACCACTAGGCAACCCACTCCAGTGTTCTTGCCTGGAGAATCCCAGGGACGGGGGTGGCCTGGTGGGCTGCTGTCTATGGGGTTGCACAGGGTCGGACACGACTGAAGTGACTTAGCAGCAGCAGCAGCAGCACCACTTGAAAAGCCAATCTTTATTCTGCGAGTAGATTATAAGCATAATAACCAGAGGTGTTTTTTTTTAATTTCTATATTGCACAGAAAACTGTCTTGAATGTATAGGGAATACAAATTCATTTTCAGAAATAAACAAAGGATATCTTCAAGTTTATGGTGTTTTTATTATTCTTATTTGGCACTGACAAATATGCTTAGCTCATATGAGGAGAATTTCAAAACTAAAAGATGGTCTCGTTTGTAAACCTTTGAAATAATTAAAAATTCCCTATCACAGAAAATCATAGGAGAACAACTGAAACTATTATTTCAATAGTTTTCAGACCTGCTGATAAAAAAGTTCCACTTTGGCCTCATAAATAGATTAAGCAATTAATTTCAGAGAATTATAAGATATGTCTGTCTCAGCTGAAAAAATATTTTGAAACTCGTTTGGGGACTTCTTAAAATGAACTGAAGCCCGTGCTGGAACTCATGGCAAAAGTGCAGTCCCATCAGAAAGAGCACTCTGATACTTTCTGAAATACATTCATAACATGATCATCTGAACCAGTTGTGAAGAAAAAAATTTAAAAATATATCATGCTAATGAAGCACAGTAATAAATATAATATCTTCCAGGCTGGAGAGATTGGGGGAAGAGAGGGAGAGAAAGGTCTCCAAGGTCATATAGTAATCACTATTGTCCCAGAATCCAGGCTTTGCTTTAAAGGTATACCCGAAGTTACAAAGTCACCACACGACACCACGCAGTCCACTGAAGCCAACCAATCATCACCACTACCAAAACTATTTCTAGGACTCATGCAAGCAGCACCCTGAGAATGTGACCAAAAAGCCTTTTTGTCTTTACTGGGCTGTAGCTTTCCCCATGAACACAGGAGAGCACCCAAAACTACCAACTGACGTTTTAAATGAAACATTTTATATATTCAATAACAGACATTTTAGCATATGGAAGGCAATGGCACCCCACTCCAGCACTCTTGCCTGGAAAATCCTATGGATGGAGGAGCCTGGTGGGCTGCAGTCCATGGGGTCGCTAAGAGTCGGACACGACTGAGCGACTTCACTTTCACTTTTCACTTTCCTGCATTGGAGAAGGAAATGGCAACCCACTCCAGTGTTCTTGCCTGGAGAATCCCAGGGACAGGGGAGCCTGATGGGCTGCCGTCTATGGGGTCGCACAGAGTCGGACACGACGAAGCGACTTAGCAGCAGCAGCAGCAGTATTAGAAATCAGCAGGTACTTCAAATTCTAAGAATCAGCATTAATATAAAATAGGACTCTAAAAAGAAATTCACATTTCTTTGCTACCAGGATTCAATTCGTTTACTTTCTTCTTTATATATCTGTAAAAGCTTATTAGTAACAACAGACTGGTTCCAAATAGGAAAAGGACATCAAGGCTGTATACTGTCACCCCGCTTATTTAACTTATATGCAGAGCACATCATGAGAAACGCTGTGCTGGAAGAAGCACAAGCTGGAATCAAGATTGCTGGGAGAAATATCAATAACCTCAGATATGCTGATGACACCACCCTTATGGCAGAAAGTGACTAAAAAGCCTCTTGATGAAAGTGAAAGAGGAGAGTGAAAAAGTTGGCTTAAAGCTCAACATTCAGAAAACGAAGATCATGGCATCTGGTCCCATCACTTCAAGGGAAATAGATGGGGAAACAGTGTCAGACTTTATTTTGGGGGGCTCCAAAATCACTGCAGATGGTGACTGCAGCCATGAAATTACAAGACGAATACTCCTTGGGAGGAAAGTTATGACCAACCTAGATAGCATACTGAAAAGCAGAGACATTACTTTGCCAACATAGGTCCGTCTAGTCAAGGCTATGGTTTTTCCTGTGGTCATGTATGGATGTGAGAGTTGGACTGTGAAGAAAGCTGAGCGTCGAAGAACTGATGCTTTTGAACTGTGGTGTTGGAGAAGACTCTTGAGAGTCCCTTGGACTGCAGGGAGATCCAACCAGTCCATTCTAAAGGAGATCAGTCCTCAGTGTTCTTTGGAAGGAATGATGCTAAAGCTGAAATCCAGTACTTTGGCCACCTCATGTGAAGAGTTGACTCATTGGAAAAGACTCTGATGCTGGGAGAGATTGGGGGCAGGAGGAGAAGGGGACGACAGAGATGGCTGGATGGCATCACCGACTTGATGGACGTGAGTTTGAGTGAACTCTGGGAGTTGGTGATGGACAGGGAGGCCTGGTGTCCCATCACTTCAAGGGAAATAGATGGGGAAACAGTGTCAGACTTTATTTTGGGGGGCTCCAAAATCACTGCAGATGGTGACTGCAGCCATGAAATTACAAGACGAATACTCCTTGGGAGGAAAGTTATGACCAACCTAGATAGCATACTGAAAAGCAGAGACATTACTTTGCCAACATAGGTCCGTCTAGTCAAGGCTATGGTTTTTCCTGTGGTCATGTATGGATGTGAGAGTTGGACTGTGAAGAAAGCTGAGCGTCGAAGAACTGATGCTTTTGAACTGTGGTGTTGGAGAAGACTCTTGAGAGTCCCTTGGACTGCAGGGAGATCCAACCAGTCCATTCTAAAGGAGATCAGTCCTCAGTGTTCTTTGGAAGGAATGATGCTAAAGCTGAAATCCAGTACTTTGGCCACCTCATGTGAAGAGTTGACTCATTGGAAAAGACTCTGATGCTGGGAGAGATTGGGGGCAGGAGGAGAAGGGGACGACAGAGATGGCTGGATGGCATCACCGACTTGATGGACGTGAGTTTGAGTGAACTCTGGGAGTTGGTGATGGACAGGGAGGCCTGGTGTGCTGCACTTTATGGGTTCGGAAAGAGTTGGACACGACTGAGTGACTGAACTGAACTGAATTTAATAGTTCAAATGTATATTGCAATAGAAGCTTCTTTTTAAACACTCCTTTTGTTTATTGATAATCATAGCTTAGTAACACATTATAAACTATAGCTGAAGCTTATCTTTTAGATGCTGAAATAAAGAATTTCATAGAAAACACTATATACCTTGAATACATTCAAGAGAAAGACTAGTACTTCTATATATAGTCTATGACCTTGCCAACGGGTTACTCTTCTAAGGTAATACATCCTACCTATCTCCTAAATAACAATCTTGCTAATTCACCACTTGGTGTTCAGACATAAAACTGGGTAATGTTTCAGACATAAAACTGACTACAGAGTATGTTATTAATTTTCACTAATTTTTCCAAGCTTCCCTTGTTCTTAATATTAAAATTAGTTTATCTTATTAGAAGGGCATACAGGTTTTAGAGCATATTATCTGGATTGAAAAATCAAGAAGGGCTTTCCAGATCAACATATACTGACACCAATTACAAGCTACATAATACGATAGTAACAAAAATATAATTTCCTTGATTATAGGGAGCTCAGTACTATGTTGTGGCAACCTACTCCAGTATTCTTGCCTGGAGAATCCCATGGACAGAGGAGCCTGGTAGGCTACAGTCCATGGGGTCGCAAGAGTCAGACACGACTGAGCAAATAAACCTACCTACCAGAACTATGTTGAGGTCCCATTTCCTTCTTTAGGAGTGAATCACATGCCCTGATTCCTTTCTATGAGCTACATGTGACCTGTATCGTAGTCACTGATTCTTTAAGGAACACTGACCAAGGAGAATCTGGTTCCTGCAAGCTCGAGGCTGAGCCAGGCTGTGACAAGGCTGAGGTCCTTGTCAAGTTGCACAGAATACAAGCAATACTTTAGTATAAGTGCAACCCAGATGGCACTAGCAGTAAAGAATCTGCCTGCCAATATAGGAGACACAAGAGATGTGGGTTCAACCCCAGGATCCAGACCATTTCCTGGAGGAGGGGATGACAACCCATCCCAATATTCTTGCCTGGAAAACTCAATGCACAGAGGAGGCTGGAGGCTACAGTCCATGGGGCCTCAAAGAGTTGGACATTACTGAGCACTCAGCACAAGTGCAAAGGATCCTCACATATAAAGAATGAGAGGTTCTTAATTAAAAACTTGTTTTTAACATTCACTCCTCATCTGCTTGGCTCTAGGCACTCTTGGGCATACAAATAAAGGAGGTACCATCTTTGCCTTCAGGAAACTCATTTCTAGGATAGCCTCTCACCCTTAAATTTAGTAAGCCATTAAATGTAATGGGTGCTTTTAATTTCCAAATCCTAGATGCCATTTACAGAGGAATGCAAAATAAACTGTAAAAAAAAAAATCTGTCATTTAGCCAAATTAGGTTGTGCTTTTCAAAAGTATAGGTTTTTACCCTCTAGAAATTGTAAAAACTTCACAAACATAGCTCACAAAGTCCTCTACCTTCTCATTACTTAAATGAATGGATATGAAGAGTGAACACCTCCTACACAGGAATGTCCACGTCTTGCAAGTCCCATAAGATTAATAGGCAAGGCACTGAGTGTCACAAAGAAACAAGCAAAAAAGGTAGGAAAAGAAAAGGAAATAAGTGAAGAAAAGCACAAAGGAGGAGAACATGACAACTCTCACTGTGACAAGTCTCGTGATCAGCTCATCATTTAAGCCGGTGCAGACGGTCCAGGGGAGACAGAAGGTCCCTCCTGTCTCTACGTGCCGCCCTTGGGAAAGGGACACATGCCCTGGTGGAGAAGGTGCAGTCTTAGCTCCATGGATCATGAATAAGAATGAAGAGGGAGGTGAAAAGATGGGGTGATGATTTTGGGGGAGTGCCAGAGAAAATGTCACTAGGTTTTTACCCAGTATTTCTCATTGTCTTGAGGTTTGGTACAGGTGAACACAGCCCATGGCAAAGGACTTCCATGAATGCACATTAGTAAATCCACCACCTTCTTGCTTGGGGTTTATGAGCCTCATTTTAAAAATTATCGAGACAGGTAATTTAATGACTACTGTGAAAAGAACCTGAACAGTGACAGACTGAGAAGCTGTCGATATTAAGGTTGTGATCTCCCTTCAGGGAGTAGCAGATGTTAACAAAACTAATGTAAAGATTGCCACAAATGTTAAAAATAGTAACTTAAAATGATCTGTTATTGCTTTGTGCTTTCCAATGATTACGTGCCATTCCCTTTAGATAAGTAACCAAAAAAAAAAAAAAAATCTTTCAAATTGTATCTCAGTCAGTCAGTCTTCTCTAGGAATACACAGTAACTTTGTCAACCATTCAATTCATAACATACAATCTTCCAAGAAGTAAATAATCTTCCTGTACTTTTCTGTATATAGTTAGAGCACAGTTAATGTACATGTGACCTTAATGAATGCTATTTACAACTACTGACCTCAAGAAGGTGGGTCTCCTGATGCATAATTCATCGTGACATTTTCTCAGGAAATTACAGAAAATTTCTCATAGCTCAAATACAACATTAAGCTATGAAGACACGCATTTCACGCTACCCTTCCTTGAAAATCATTTCATATTTTATAGTTTTTTAAAGTTTGCATTATGTATATTACAATGCTGGCAAATGAGATTTAAAGTGCATTTATAACTCTACTTAACAAATAAAAACCTTAAACATGGAAAACTTGGATAGCACCCTATACTTGTGATAGCTTGCCCTCCGTCTCTACATACAAATATACAGCTGCACACACACACACACACACACATACACATACAAGAGTACATACACAAACACACACACACTGTATTAATAGAAGCTATAGATCTGGAGTATACAAGAGTATACACACACACACACACGCACATATTGTATTAATAGAAGCTACAGATTTGGAGTATATTATGTTCAAGGGACTGGACTCCCTTGTAAACTTTAACTTATTTAAACCTCACAACAACCCTACAAGCTGGCCATCTTAAAAAATTAAAAATATATATGTATTTTGGCCATGCCTTGTGGCCTGTGGGATTTTAGCTCCTTGACCAGCTACTGCACTCGTGCCCCCTGCAGTGGAAGCTTGAAATCTTAATCACACGTGGCCAGGGAAGTCCCAAGGTGGGCATTTTAAACTCATTTTATCAGTGAAGAGAATGAGGCTTAAAAAAATTAAGTAACTAGACAATATTTATGTAACTAATAAGTATTTGCACTGGGGTTTGAAACCAAAAGTTGACTGGGCTTTAAAGCCCCAGCTCCTTCTCACTGTACTTCAGGAGGTCCCGGCTTCTAGGGGGAGAGTCTTGCTAGTGGGGGGAGAGGGCAGCGGGCAGGTATTGGTTCTTGGGAGGCAGGGGACAAAGCTGGACATCATCTCCTGTTTGTGTGGTTACTGACATATATTTCTCATTAAGTAAAAGACAATTTTTACTAATTCCTTCAAGATCAAATGGTTCTACTAAATTCTGTGATTCTTAGAAGAGCCAGCACTCATTCCATGATGCCCAAAATGCATGCCTTTTAATAAATAGCAATGCTATGTAAAAATGCAAAAATAGAGGACTGAGTTCTGATAAAATACTCATTCATTCACAAATGTTTATTGAGTTTTCCAATGAACACAAAAAAACAAGGCTTGCTCTCTCCCCCAAGAAGTTTATAAGGATATGCAGACCTCACATGGCTTTTGCAATTCCTTGCAATGCATTTTGCAAAATATATTTTTCTACCATGCATTTACTAAGAGTAGGATTCTAACAATTTTCATGACACGTTTTCCTTCTCTCTTGGTCAAAATGAGGACATTAAATATTTAAAATAGCAAAATAAATACATATAATCTGAAAGTCCCAAGCTGGGTGACAAATTTAATAAATTGCTATGATGATACTATACATAAAATTAAGTGGTATTAATGATACATTTATATCATTCAGTAATGCAAAATCAAAAAACAGAGAAGTATGACACAGCCTCATTTTTGCGAGACATAATAATATATTTTTAACCTAAGAGAAAGGCTAGAAAGATATTCCCCAAAATTCTCATAGCAGTTATCTCTAGGTAATAACATTATAGGGGATTTTTATTTTCTTCTGTGTGCTTACCTATTTTTTTCCTTTTTACAATGTTCATGTAATAAAAACATACTTTCAGATTAAATTTAATAAAGATTAAATCCTGAACATAAATGCAACCCTCAATTCTTATTTTCAAATTCAGTTCAAGAAAGTAAAAGGGCAATACTGTATCATAAAGGAAAAAAAAAATCATAGGAATATGCACATGGAACATAAGTGCTTGTTGAATGCAAATACTCCTGATGGAAAACGCAAGAATTCAATCATAGTTCTAGTTTTTGAAAAAAGCCAATACTAAGTTTTTAAAAAAGTTTTATGTTATTAAAGTCATCAGTGTTTACTATAAAATTATGCAAGGATACATTACGTTCCCTTATAAATATAGGACTTCCCTGGTGGCTCAGAGGTTAAAGCGCCTGCTTCCAATGCGGGAGACCTGGGTTCGATCCCTGGGTCGGGAAGATCCCCTGCAGAAGGAAATGGCAACCCACTCCAGTATTCTTGCTTGGAGAATCTCAAGGACTGAGGAGCCTGGTGGGCTGCAGTCCATGGGGTCACAAAGAGTCGGACACGACTGAGTGACTTTATTTTATTTATTTATTTATAAATATAAAGCATAGTGGAGAGAGCTTTGGAAGTCTTCAAAATTGGGAAGACCAGGGTACAAATACTCACTCCAACCTTTTACAGTTCTGTGAACTTGGGTGAACCAGTTAATACCAGCTTCCCAAACTATAAAATGAGAAAAACAAGCCTAATGCCTGGTTGAACACACTGGTTCATGTGATATATGTTAGCCATTACTGCTTTTGTTATGGTTACTTTTAGCCATAATCACTTAACTCTGAAAATGGGGACTTCCCTGGTGGTCCAGTGGTTAAGACACTGAGTTTTCCAAGGAAGGGGATGCGGGTTTGATCCCTGGTCAGGGAAATGAGATCCCATATGCCATATGATGTGGCCAACATTTTTTTTAAATTCAAAAAAAAAGAAAAACCAATATTCTATATTAAATCCATTCATATGGGTTTACACATTAAATGATGCAAGAAGCACCCATCAACTATACCCTGCCATACTTTTATTATACACAAATCAATTCCTTCATTTTGTGAGTAGCTGATGAATGAGAGCTTTACTTTTGCCCAGCAATGGAGGCAAAGTGATAAAAGACTCAGTTACTTCCTTCAGAGGGTGGTGGTGGGGACAGATAAGTAAACAGACAATATCACACCGTGGCACCTGCTAGGAAGTCTGGACGCACAGAGTGTAGGAGCTGCTGGCACACTGTGCACCTCCAGAAGAGCATCATTTATCTGGTACCTTATGGGCTCAGCACTTCCATAAACGCACAGTCCTTTCTTGGGCCAGTGCCAGGCTTGGTAGGGCCGGGTGGAGGGTCAGACACGGCTCCTTGGTGGAGGCAACTGTTTATGTACTTGAGTCTTGAGGACAAGGAAGAGACAATAAAGGAAGACTGCAAGGAAGAACACGCCATGGGAAGGAAAAAGTGTGTCTAGGTGCAACCTGGGAGAGTGTGCTCTGCCCTCTTCAGGGACCTCACTGAGTTCAGGATAAAGGAAGGAAGTTGGCCAGGGAAGAGTAAGCACTGAGGCCAGTAAGTACAGACAGGACCTACCACGCAATGACAAACAATTTGGATTTTATTCTAAACGCAGTGGGAGCCACTTTTGCATGCTGTGCTCGCTCAGCCACTCAGTCGTGTCTGACCCTTTGTGACCGCACGGACTGCAGCTCTCCAGGCTACTCTGTCCATGCAATTTTTTAAGCAAGAATACTGGAGTGGGTTGCATTTCCTTCTTCAGGGGATCTTCCTGACCCAGGGATCAAACCCATGTCTCTTGATTCTTCTGCACTGAGGCAGGCAGATTCTTTACCAATGAGCCACCTGGAAAGCCCATGGGAGCCACTGAAGAGTTTTAATACAATATAACTAATAACTAGTACAACTAACACAGTATGATACTTGGCCAAAACATTGCATATATTTTGTTATTTGGTCATTTGTATTTCAGAAAAGAAGATGGTTAGATCTATTTTTTTTTAATCAATTGGGGATTATTTCCACACAGGAGGTTTTCGTATTTAGTATTATTGGTAGAAATATAATTAAATTTCCTCACTTTGGAGCAATTAATTTAAAACAATGTCACAGTAAACAGCAATTCATCACTGTTGTACTTTGTTTATGTTGTTGTTAAAGGATAAACAATTCTCACAAATATTACTTTGAAACAACAGAAATATGCTGTTTTAATGCCTAATCTTCAAAAGCAGGTGATTATTGAATTAATATTATACACAGCCAAAAATTCATTGCGGAACTGGGATCAAAGAAGACCATGTTCTTGGAAAGGTTTTCAGTCCCCAAAGCAGAGGCCACTTCAACTCTTTCTTTCATGAACCAGCTCACCCTCACAGTGAACTGAAAAGAACAAGTCAGTAGATGCAATGATTGTGTCCTCTGGACATTTTGAAAGGCTTCTGACTGCTGTGTCAGCTTCAAAAGACCCAGAGGGCACTCCACAGGCTTTCCCTCTGCCTCCTCTCCATCGCCTGGGCTTGACAAGGACAAACTTCTTTTCTTTCAAAGAAGGAAACTGGGGAAAGGACTCACTTTTTATTCATTAATAATTCAGTGCCTTGGGTTTCTGTCCTTACTAGGCACTAGCCTCTCTGGGAGCTGCCAACACACAGATGAGTACTTCTTTAAAACCCCAACACACGTCAAGACTCAGGTCAAATGTGCTTCTCCCACGGAGATTCCCAAGTCATCTCAACAAGAAGCAATCTTCCCAAGCTCTGAACAACTCACCCTTATTCTTTCCCCTCTTATAGCTGTTAACACAAGCAATGCCATAAAGTGAATTTGGAGGTGGGTAGGTGGCTTTGCCACCTACTACTATACGTTTTAGGAAAAAACTTTCCTTCCTGAATCTCAGTGTTTCTTACTTGCAAAATGGTGTTATGCATGGAAGGAGGAACAGATTTTCTTTACAGTGTGTGCACATAATTCACAATTGTACTATTTATTTGGCTGTGTTGGGTCTTACTATGGTATGCTGGATCTTCGTTGCATCATGTGGGTGTTTCCTTGTGGCATGGACTCTTTAGTTGTGCCTGGGTGTAGCTGCTCCCTGGCATGTTGCAGGGAAGAATCTTAACCACTGGACCACCAGGGAAGTCCCAAGGACAGATATTTTTAATTGTCATTTTATAAATATGGCAACTGAGATTCAGAGAATTTAAATAGCTTACCTAAAGGTTACAACTCTATAATCAAACAAAATATTTCCAAAAATCAAAGTTTCGTATATTGTCCATGATATCACAATTACCTCCAATAACACTGAATTTAATAGGACTTACAGAAAAATTATATTTCAATACATACCTGCTTCATGAATCTCTTCCTTTCCAGTATATGAGGAAAACACCTGCCTGGAGAACTTATATTGTTGTTCTCGAAAATTATTTTGTAAGTAGTCCATCAACATGACATAACCAGACTGTTGCATTGTAAGAACTTCACAGAAAACAGCCAACTGGAAAGAAGATAATTTAACTTATAATTTAACATACTTGCTTCAAAGGCATATCAGCAAATGCTTTAAAACAGATATTCTGTAGAAAACATTTCTTTTTAAATTGCTTCAAATTACTCCATTTGTTTGAACTTCCAAGATTACCTGGCTTTCAGAAATGCTAACTGTATCTTTAAAAATAATCCAGTCAACGGTGTCTGTGCAGGGAGGAGATGTCAGGGAGCCATTGTAAGTGTAATACTTGTCAGTTGAGTTTGGCAGAAGGTTCAGCAATGTGAATGGATCCAACGCAGCCTGTTTCCCTACAAAGGAATCATATACATCTCAGCTGAAATCCTAACACTGGAACTTAGCTGTTCAAAGCCTCTATGAAATGGAGACATATATTTTGGTATGTATTTAATCAGAACTTAAATTTTAAGAACATTTTAGATACATATCTAAAATGGAGATAAAACTGACATATTCTAAATTTTCTTGCACATATCACAACATAGTGTTAGTTGCTCTATCTTTACGTGGGCAAGATGCTGGAAAGATTATTTTTACATATGAAAGATTCAAAATCCCATATGGCCATATGAAAAGATACCAGGAAATCATTCAATAAGATTGAATACCAACTTCTGGAAAACAAAACCATATTCTGATGAAAATCATCTATAATGAACATCATATTTTAAGATGACTTACTGAAAAGTTTTCCCCTAGTGATAAAGAATGAGCAAGGATATCTTCTAGCACCATTTCTTACACTGAACTGGAGGACCAGGGCATTTTTTTCACTTACAATAAAGTAAGAAAAAGGAAAAAAAAAGGCAAAGATGAACTAAGAGAACAATGGAAGAGAATAAAGAGTCCAGACTCACACATATGTGATTATTTGACTCATAACAGGAAAAATTATTATGTAGTTGAAATGCATGGCCTTTTCAATAAACCATGCTGTATCAATCAGATATACTTATGCAAACCATGAATCTTTATTCCCTCCTTCACACCCTAATCACAAATCAATTCTAAGTAGAGTCTGGATCTAAATATGGACAGAACAATAAAGCTTTTAGAATAAAACATAGAAAATTATCTTCATAATTTTTGGATAGGTTGAGATTTATGAAATAGCTTGCAAAAAGTGTTATACACAGAGGGAAAAATGATCTACCTGATACTCAAAGTCTATTTGTCAACAGTCACCATTTAGAGAGTAAAAAGACAAGACAAAGAATAGGAAATGTATTTCAAATTTTATATATGTAATAAAAACATTGATTTTTTATTTATACGTTGAATTAAGAATAGCGAATTCCTAAAAAACATTGGTAGAGCTTTCCTAAGTCTGGGAACCTTGAAACAACCCAATTATAGCTGTCTCCTTGAAAAGTCCCATTTTTGATCTTGCATCTTTCAAATGGCTCTTGCCAAAGGTACTGCCTTGGCCATTTAGCCCTCTGCGTACCAGTTCTCACTCATATGGGCAGCAATATGCTTCCCAGGAGCTACCCAGGTGACTCAGTGGGTAAAGAATCTGCCTGCAACGCAAGAGACGCGGGAGATGTGGGTTTGATCCCTGGGTGGGGAAGATCTCTGGAAGACGGCATGGCAACCCATTCCAGTATTCTTGCCTAGAGAGTCCCATGGACAGAGGCGCCTGGCTGGCTACAGGCCATAGAGTTGCAGAGAGTCGGACACGACTGAAGTGGCTGGGCACACACGCAGGCATGCTTACCAGAATCTAACTATTTTCCCATCCTCTTAACTCTTACCCAGCCAAGCGCATGTCTTCTTTTCTGTCTTGTACATTTTGATCACTAAGAAATAGTCCCCGAAGCTAATTTCATCTAGTCTAAGTGAGGTGCCACAGTGCAGAGTAGTACCATATGAATTATCTGGGGAGCATTAAAAAAAAAATCCCAGATCCCATCTGCACCAGTGGGACTTAGGTATCTACATTTTTTTAGGCTTGGTGTGCCTACATGTTTTAAAAAGAATCCCCAGGTGATTCAAACATGCAGCCAGGGTTGAAAACCTCAAGTAGAGTGAAGGCTTTGCGAGATTTTAGTCTTAGTGAATCCCACATTCCTCCTTTTAAAATGAAATAATTGGATCAGATGACCTTAACAGTATATTACAGTTCTGTACAATATGAAGACTGGACATATCCTCATGGAAAAAAGTTACTTCCACTGGGCTTTCCAAGTGACTCAGTGGTAAAGAATCTGCCTGCTAATGCAGGAGATGCAAGAGACCTGGGTTTGATCCCTGGGTTGGGAAGATCCTCTAGAGGATGAAAATGACAACCCGCTCTAGTATTCTTGCCTGGAAAATTCCAGGGACAGAGAAATCTGGTGGGCTACAGTTCACGAGGTTGCAAAGAGCTGGACATGACTGAGCACACTGGCACACACAAAAATTAAATTACTGAACATTAATTTTCCTGTAATACAGAAATTTTTTCAGGAAGAGGGACAGTGCTAATAAAATTATAGATAACTTCCTCCAGTCTGAAGTTAAGACTAAATCTTAGAAGTTAAAAACCTGTTGATTGAATTGATAGTGCTGTGTATGTACAACCTAAATCTAGTTTTAATTCACTAAAAAATTCAGTTATATTAGGTTTAAAGGATTAATTAGTAACTTCTAAAAGTATGTCTTCCTCTCCTGCAATGTCAAGACAAGATTATTTAGAATTCAGACTCAGATTCAAGTTCTCAGAAACTAAGGAAACTATTTCAAACAAGTGAATATTTAAACATTTTCAAATTTATGTTTTTGATATCTAGAAAATTTGTGATTAAATAACCTCCTTTTTAATCATCAATGGACTACAATTCTTCCTTTGATGAAGGAAAAACTTTTACAAATGTTCTGTGGAACTGTGGAGGTGGAGAATACTAATTAAGTAAGCAGCCAGAAATTGACTCCCTGCTAATTTAAGTGGGAAATGAAACTGACAACAGGAGACCCAGAGGCCAGAAAAGGAAAATCAGACGTGAATAGGGATGGTGAAGTAGATAATTTTTGTGAAATTGGGAAAGAAATAAAAGGGGGGAAAAGTTAGGAAGAAGCAAAAGAATCAGAAAAAAGGTGATTCCTCTCTCCCTCATTTCTATACAGAATCCATTCTTCCTGCCTCTGAACCTCACACAACACATCTAGTCTGTTATGAATATGTTGAGTACTTTCTACCTTTTTATTATGTACCTGCATGTCCTAAGTTTCTTCCCAATATGACAAGACTTTGAAATCACAGTGGTATTTTTTTATTGCACCACCACCTTACGAGAAAACTGGACTAAGGTGGTTTCTCGTAGCTTGCAAAAACATGCACTTCATCTGAATAACCTCACTATTGCGAAACAAGAATCACACATGAGCCAGTGTTGCTCTGTCTGTGATCAGTCACTCACTCTGTCATCCTCTTCTTTCTTAATCAGTGATAAACAAACCAATCAGATCTTCCTTCCATGGGAGGCTGATGGCAGGACGGGGAAAGAAGAGAGTGAGAGGGAGATAGAGACAAAGACCATTTCTAGGTCCAGGGCAAGGAAAGAGCCATTTAATACTTAAAACCAATTCATCACCTAGGATAATTAGACTTAGGATGGTGGTGGTGAGGATTTGTCAATTACAAATTCCTGGGCTGCGTTTGTGATTAGGAATGCTTTTTTAGTCACTTGACTAATCAGATGACTTTTGTACACAAGTCATCTGATGAGAACTCCCATTTGAGAATCACTGACTACGTTACCTGGGTGTGTCTCTTCCTTGCAAGTTGAAAGATTTCAATTAACAGTTATTGTGTGTGTGTGCATGGGCTCTGTTTTGCGAAGATTAATGCATCATCTTTCTATTGTTATCTTTGTATTGCTATATACCCTATATCTCACCACTCCATGTGAGAGGAATGCCTAACATAGAGTAGGTGTGACGGAAGAAAGGGAAAGAAAAGAACACAAGAAAGAGGGAAGGGAAAAGATGGGCTTGTCTCTTAGAGAAAAATACAGGAACTGAGCCACCAGCTCACACTGTGATAAGACAGATTTTATCGATGTTTGGAAAATGCTGGTTTTTGTGGAACTCACGTTATATAAAGAATATGTGGCAGGATTTGGGAGTTTAGCTGCAGTTTCTGAGTTACTTTTTAAAGACCAGCATTGCCTTCAAATTCCCAGCAGCGATGGCTGGCAGCCAATATTGGGAAGCCTTCTGCTTCCCAATATTGGGCACTGGGGGACTTTCTAGACTCTGAAATAGGACTAAATTTAATCCAAGAACTCTCAAAATGGAAACATTTAACTCTGGGAGGACTTAATTTACTTAGTTTGGACAGATCACATTTCACAACTATTTCAATCAAATTGACAGGTGTTTTATATGTGTTTGGAAATATAGAACTAATATAAATCTCTACAATATATTGGAACAATCCTTTTGGACAGACAGGTTCTAAATCCTGGCTTTACCACTTACCAATTGTATGGGCTTAGGTGTCCTTGCTAAGTATATGGAAATATTAAGTAGATGAGTTGATAGGTGTGGAGGATTTTATTTTTTGTTAAAAAAAAAAAAAAGGAGGGAAGAAGTTGGTGCACTAGTAGAGAGAAAGAGGACAGAGAGGGGAACAGAGGGCAGAGAAGTACGTGTTCCCGCCAGCCCAAGGGACCTTTTGTTCTGCTTCTGAATTAAGAGCCAGGACAGAGGCAGGATGTATTAGGAAACCCAAATTCCCAGGGAGGGTATTATGCGACAGGTTCTGATGAAGTATCCCCCTTAATGGCTTACAGACAGTAGATATTAGAAAGGAAAGTTTAGTCCAAGAACATGAGCAAACTGATTTCCTAAGCTCGTACTATACCTTCCTATAGTCCCCCAGAAACACTGAAGAGGCCTCAATTAAGTGGTTCAAGTGTCACAGTTACACAAATCAGGACTAACAACTAGCATTAGCATCACTTCTGTGGTCTCCACAGCCTGGTGCAAGGCCTGGGAACATTCATGTTCACATTTTACATCATTTTAAATCTAGGATTTCAAACTAGTTGCCTTCTTGCAGTCTGCACAGACTCCACTTTCTGACTAAATGAGGGAAAAATTAAGTGTGGCTTATGGTATTCAGTGTTAAATTTTACAATCTGGGTAGATGCAAGGAGATAACTAACAGCTTCATGCTGTGGTTGACTATACCTTTCAAAAAAAAAAAAAATGAAAGCTGTACTGTAGGAGCTCACATATTCCCAACTTCTGAAAAGATTGGTTAATTCAGGTTCTCACATAAAATTGACAAAGATGAATTAATCCTAGGCCAGACTTCTGCTTTCAAGAAAATAATCAGTTGTGAGTTGTGTTTCTGATTTCAAATTTTGCAACTTTCCCGAGAGGAATAATCTTTTTATTGATAACTCAGGACAACATTAATACGCTGTTTGTGGGTGCTTAATAAAAAGAAAATAATGTGTTTTCTGTTTCCTGCCAACGTTGTAAAAAAGCATGTGCCGTGACAAATGACAAGATCTATGAGATAGGAAGAAGAACAATATAAAAGCACAGTGTGTCTTGTTCTATGTAAGCATTCCCCTTCCAAAAAATCTTATATTGGTAAAGCAAAGGACTTACCAAGGAAACCACCATGGAATAATTTGAACTTGAGTAATAATTCCCTTTTCACTTTAGATATAATTTTTATTAAAATTAACTGGTTTCAGATCACACATTAGAGTCTTTTATAGATGAACCATGCAGAGATAGAGTAAAAAAATACATTTAAATGCATAATGTGATTAAATTATTTTCAGTAATAAAATTAGAAAACTTCAACTTCCTACTTACATTAACATTTTATGATTTTCTGTGACAAAAATTTCTGATTAAATTGTTCTTCAGTGAGAAAAATATAAATTGTCTAAGGTCAGATGTGAGAGATTTCTCCTCTTTACAAATATTTTCCCTTATTCCTTGGTACAAGCAATTTTAGTAACATTGCAAATTCATATGAATCCAAAGTAAATCTAGAAGCAAGAGATTTCTCCAGATAGCTTACCAAAACGACTAACCCTCTCCACTCCATCTATAATTGCTTTGTAGTCCAAATTTTCTTCTATTCCAACCTGTGAAAGAATGACATTATAAAAATGGTATAAAATATTTGACTAGGTATTCACGTATAGATTAGTGAATTCCATTTTAAGTATTCCAAAGTAATGTCCTCTAAAGGCACACTTTTTTTCCACAGCAAAGTAAGAATAAATAAAACAAACACCTGATAACTTCAATTTTCAATTAAGAAAAGAATATTTTAAAATGTTACTATTCACAGTTGCTTCTGTATCACACTGATGCTTTGCAAATGGGCAAATGTCCTAGTGTACAAGTATAGAGATTGGAAGTGACATTCCTAACTAAGGAATACAAGAGCCCCTCTACAAAAGCCTTTTTATTTTGTATTGGTGTTTAGCCTATTAACAATGTTGTGACAGTTTCAGGTGAACAGTGAAGGGACTCAGCCATACTCATACATGTATCCATTCTCCCCCAAACTCCCCTCCTACCCAGGCGGCCACATTACATAGAGCAGAGTTCCATGTGCAACACGGCAGGTCCTTGTTGGTTATCCATTTTAAACACAGCAGAATGTACATGTTCATTCCAAAATACCTAACTATCCCTTCCCCCCAACCCCTCCACTGGCAACCATAGTTCATTCTCTAAGTCTGTGAGTTGGAGTCTTCTTTTAAACGTACCAGGCAAGAGGTTGTTCTCTTTGAAATGATGACCAGTTATCATTAAACTTGTGAGCCCTTCTATTTGTTAAAAAAATGTGCTTTGATATTCCCCATGATTGAAAAGTTAGTGCTAAATCCCTATGTGAATATATATACACACACACACGATTACCTCAAATAAAATGGATAAAGCTCTTAACTTCCCTTTTCCTTTAATTGCTTCTTCAAAACTTGAAAATCGGTCTGCATCAAAGCAGTAGATCTGCATCTATAAACATAAAATTGATGGCTTTATTACATACAAAGACTTCACAAAAACTTCGGCAAAAAGACAATAAAATAATTAAATAATTTATCAGTTCAATAAATTCAAGTTGAGACATTTTATAAATGATGTAATTCTATATTTTGCAAAATTTCAAAATATTTTATTAATTACATGTATACAAAGCTACATTTACTATCAATTACCCTTCAGCAAAGAACAAAATACGAAGTTAGACAGATCTAGACCTGAAATTACCACTTTGAGATTGAGCAATTTTCAAATGTAATGAATTTATTTTATTTTTTTGGCTCTACTTTGAGCGGTTTGCAGGATCTTAGTTCTCCGACCAGGAACTGAACCTTCATCCTTGGCAGTGAAAGTACAAAGTCCTACTCCCTGGACTATCAGGGAATTTCCAAATAAAATAAATAATCAGATGCCATTTTAACTATTTTGATAGAATTCTTTCAAATATGGTTTCAACCTTCCTTGAATGGACGTGACTAACTTGATGGTCTGAGTTACCAATTTTGGATATTACTGTCTTGAGCTCTACTAAGAGTGAAACCCTCAAGCAATCTCTGCTTCTACCTAAAAAATACCACAGGAGTCCTAAATTCCTTATTTCAAGTCTCTCCTCCTGCTGGGAGGTTATGTGTGTATGTTAGTCACTCAGTCATGTCTGAGCCTGTGATCCCATGGGCTCCCATGGGTTCACCAGGCTCCTTGTGAAATTCCCCAGGCAAGAATACTGGAGTGGTTAGCCATTTCCTTCTCTAAGGATCTTCTTGACCCAAGGATTGAACCCAGGTCTCTCACACTGCAGGCACAGTCTTTCCTATCTGAGCCACCTTGTTAATTTCTACTTCAGTCCATACATCTATGATAGTCTTCACTTTCTGATAGGTTGATGGTCCTCATGTCATGGGCTTGGAAATTAGATAACTCAGGTAGTTTAGAGATGTAACTAAGGTAAGAACAGAACCCTCAGAGATGATTAATGTGCAGTGAGGGCTGTGATCAGAGAAATAGTGGGTGTAAAGCAGAAGAAAGCAGTGTCTCCTGTCTTGGATGGTCACCAAAACCTTTCAGCCACCCTGAAGCATGAATGATTTTAAAGCTGGCAAATGAGAAGGCAGAAGAGGAAAATGTATGTTCAAGTCAGAGGGTCCAGCTAGGAAAAGCCTACAGGCAAGAAAGTATGAGAAGTGTGGGAAACTGAAAGTGTGTTAGGATTTCAGCTGATTTCACATGTGAGAAGAGAAGAGAGATATGTGATTGGCGAAGTGGGCAGGGGTCACAGCAAGGACTGTGAGGTAGTCCCAGCAGTTTGGGCTGGAGGGCAATAGAAAGTCTTTGATGGTGAGGGGGGTGGAGGAGGCAGGGCTAAGGGGCAGGGATCGCCAGTTGAAGGGATTAAGACTGGAGAGAAACTAGTTTCAGGGGCTTACACATCCAAGTAAGAGACTAAGATGGCGGGAAACTTTTTCTGATGTTACACATCATTTAGGGGCAGAACTGAGGAGATGATTATAGGATGTGAGAGGCCAGGAAAAAAGAGCATATCAAGGATACCCTCTAGTTTCTCCACTTGCACAATTTTTTTTTTAATGTTTCAGAAAACTGTTTTATTTGAGAATGACCTAGCTATTCAATAAATTTCCATCACTTAATTTAGCACAACTCAAGAAACCAAAATCTGGAGAGAAAATTTTTTATTTTTTCTTGGAGTATAGTTGCTCCTGCTGGACAATTATATGGTGAGTGTTTTAAAAAATAAACGACAGGGAGTTCCCTGATGCTCCAGTAATTAGGATTCAGGGCTTTCACTGCTGTGGGCTTCAGTTCAATCCCTGGTTGAAGAACCAAGATTCAGCAAAGCACATAGTTTGGCAAAAAAAAAAAAAAATAAATAAGTAAATAAATAAAATAAAACCCATTAATGTTTAAAAATTAAATAAAAAGAAACAACAAACAAATTATATCTCTGAGAGATGATTTGAGGGGCTTCTAAATAAGAAAAATATATGAGGTTTAGTACACAGATTCCTTACAATTTTACTGAATCATGACTTGTGTTATTTTCAGGGTTTTCTTGATTTCTCACCTTTGTTCTAAGGAGTACTATGAGAGAGCTAAACTCTTAGAATTGAGAATGTTACCTGTTTAATGAGTTGATTTTTGTATTTCTGACAAACAAGATTTGATAAATATACTTTTCTTTAAGGATATTTAAGAAATTATAAGCCACACATTTGAATGTGCTTATCCACATTATTTTTTTAATCCTTTATTAAGTAACTAACTCACTTTATTTTATTAGCAATAACTGCTTTGAATGATAAAAGTAAAAATACAACTTTAACACAGATGATCTAGAAAATATGAGAATTTTAAAGGAGAAAAGGTAATAATGCCATCACCCAGAGGAAATTTAATATTTTCTTGGTTTCCTTCCATTATTTTTACAATAGTAATAATTCAACCTTTCATTTAATCCTCCTAATAACTCTATAGAGAAGTGTTACTACTATTATGTCAATTTCACAGATGAGAAACAGAAGCTTAGGGAAATTAAATAATTCATACAATGTCATGTCATATAACTACTAACTAAATGTGAAGCCAATATTCAAGCCTCATCAGTTTGACTTAGACTCTGTACTCTTTCTCTGCCATTAATTAGTTTCATGCTTTACAAAATTTAGAATAATAACCCTGTGTATACTATTTTACTTTCTGCTTTTCAAAAGCATTCATATCTTATGATGACATTTTCTGTTAAATAAATCATTCTAAAACAGGATTTTTACAAGATCTATAACAATCCATTGTAATGTAATCATTTCCTTTTGTTTCAACCTTTATTATTGTAAATAAGTCTTTGCCTCCAAATTTTTGAGTATGTCCTTAATTATTCTTTAGACTAAATTGCTATAAATCGAAATGTAAGCATTGAGAATAACACATCTAAAGTTATTGATAAGAACAAGTGAAATGCTTCCCAGAAAGTCTTACCAATTTATACCTTCTCCAGACATGTGTGAAAGTGTTCACATTTTTCATTGTATATTACTATGCATTATATTTATTTGCTGATTTTAAATTTGAAACATTTTATCACTTAATTTGAAGTTTCTTGATTTTCTAGTACGTTGATGAAGTTCCCCTTTTTTTCCCTAATGGGCTATGGGAATAATTTCATTCATTCATTCACTCATCAATATTTACTAATCATCTATAATATAATGTGACACTCAGCATTACTAGAAAGTGGAAAATCAACTATAGACCTTATACAGCTTAGTCCAGAGAGAAATGCAGATATTAACCAAGTAAACAAAATATAACTCTATAAATTACAAAGTTACATTACAAAGGAATCAAATTATTTGTTAAATGAAATCCCAGTGACTTAGAAAATGAAATAGTAACTAGTGGGACTACTGACTTACCTCTAGTGGAAATTTTTGCCCTTCTAAACTATGTTCTGATCCATCAGATGACATATTGCATTTTCCCCAGTGAAAAGCTATCTTGCTTGCTTTGAACACTGTTTCTGAAACCCCTCCACTGAGACGGTAGTCATTAGTGAGATTAATTTCCACTTGAAAAAAAAAAAAACACAATAAATTGACATCTAAGTTTTTGAAAATCAAAATTACAAATTTAAAGTTTCTTCTATTAAGGTACATTAGGAACATAATGTATTTGATAAATTAAAAAAAATAAGCTACAATTTTGAAAGCTGAACTTTGTAACTGCATAATATACTTAACGTATCCTATTGCCAAAGTGTAAAATAAATCCAAGACCTTAACTGCCATACAACACTTAAAGCAAGAGACAGGTAGTTCATCTAGCTGTCTGGGAGCCTACGTTTCATTTGTTTGGTGTCCAAAACCTTGCTCCTCTAATGCTTCACATGGTGGTGAGGGGACAGTTGAAGCGAGAAGGAACAGAAGGCTGGAAAGGAAAGGTCTTTTCTTCAACCTTCTCATGTTCCTGTTTCTATTCCCTATCAAGCTGCTGCTGCTTTTGTCCCATCTCCTTATGTTTCCAAGCATCACCCCAGGCTTCATCAAGCTTCGGAACTTCTGTCCTAGACTGTGGCAAGGAAGACAGGAGGCCTTTTCCTTTTGAAGGGGTTTCAGCCATCTCATGTTTGAACCCTCGCTGGCAAGTCTCAGAATCTTAAACCCTAGAGATCCCTAGCAGATACCATCTACTATCTGTATTTTAGGAGTCATCTGGGGATTAATGATTCTCTTCAGAGTTTAATGCATGATTTCAATGTCTCTCAGTCAGATTTAAATAGTCTTTGTTTCATTAGGCAGAAATCACTTTTGGCATTTGGAATTGAATCCAACATACTGCGCAGGGTAAAGACTTCTGAGTAAAGTATAATTAATTTCTAGGCTGCGTAGTTTTTTTTCTTTTTCCCCCAGCAGACACCAGCTAGCCAGAAATATACATTTTCATGAATAGTAACAGTAGCAACAAACAACAACAATAATGGTCAACATTCATTTATCACTTACGACATGACAGGCATTACATTATTTTACATGTATTAAATATTTGATCCTACACAATGGAAGATGATACCATTACAATCCTTATTTTACAAGATAAGGAAATTGGTCACAGCAAGGTTAAGGAACTTTCTCAAGGTTCCATACTGCTTTAAATGGCCGAATTGAACCTAGAAAGTATGGCTCTAAAGATCAAGTGCTTGACCACACTCCACTAAGAAAAATGAAGCAGAGATTACATGCTTTACTTCTTTGTAACACCCACTAAAACTGGTAATTAAATGTCTAACATTTAGGACAATATACTATTATATATTTAATTAATAACACATTATCAGTTCGGTTCAGTCGCTCAGTCGTTTCCAACTCTCTGAGACCCCATGAACCGCAACACACCAGGCCTCTTATAACATATAAAATCATTCATTCAAGAAATACTTATTGAGTGCTTATTATTTGTCAAGCACTGATCCAGAAAAATTCCTACCTTCACAGGATTTAAATTACCATATTCACACAATTACATCAGCGAAATATGGAAAATAGAGAAAAATATCACTTACAATTAAATTACCCCAACATGGCTACTACTATAGTGAATATTTTTTCTAATCTTTTTCCCATGAGTATATTTGCTTTTACATAACTTGTTGCTGCTGCTAAATCGTTTCAGTTGTGTCCAACTCCGCGCGACCCCATAGACGGCAACCCACCAGGCTCCCCCGTCCCTGGGATTCTCCAGGCAAGAACACTGGAGTGGGTTGCCATTTCCTTCTCCAGTGCATGAAAGTGAAAAGCGAAAATGAAGTCGCTCAGTCGAGTCCGACTCTTAGCGACCCCATGGACTGAAGACTACCAGGCTCCTCCATCCATGGGATTCCCCAGGCAAGAGTCCTGGAGTGGGGTGCCACTAACCTGTTGATATACATACAATTTCATTTAAAACATAGCATCAGAAAAAAATGCTAGCTTTTGAAAACTTCTATTTGTTGCTTACTGGAATTTTTATGACATTATAATTTGCATACCAAGAAAAAAGCTTTATTAGAGAGTGCTTCCTAAGTATAGTATATAATTTAAGACTTTCTATCTAGAAGGACCAATACTTTCTTAAAATTCAATTATAGTAGATTGCTTTTTTCACATCCAAATATTGAACATAACATACAACTGAGTAGAAAAGATCAACTAAAATGCATAAGAGAAAGAAATCCTGATTGACTAAGGGATTAACCAGTGATAGAGTTATTAAGTTAATTAGCTATATATTATCTTTATCAGCTCTTCCTGTGGAGGCATCTTATTGCTATATTATGGAGAACATTATGACTTTGGTTATTTAATTTTTTGTACACATTTCAAAAGGTCTAAACTTCAAATTTTCTATTTGATTTCTTTTACCTATAGTTTCTTGGAGAAGGAAATGGCAACCCACTCCAGTATTCTTGCTTGGAGAATCTCATGGACGGAGGAGCCTGGTGGGCTGCAGTTCATGGGGTCACAAAGAGTCGGACACGACTAAGTGACTTGACTTGACTTGACTTGACCTATAGTTTCTATCCAGTTCATGCTACATACATCATTCAAAGAAAAATATAATGAAAATAATCTAAATAGACTCTAAGTTTGATAAACATATTAAAGTCAGAAATAAAATGCAAGTATTTTACCTGTTTTCCCAGTGTTATGAATGAATGTGTTTTCCAAAGATGTTTTATCCCAATCCTGAAATTTAAGTTTCTTAAGATTCACATTTACTTGTGTAAGATCTTCATCAATATTGATAGGAGACTGTTTGGGGCTATTACATGTTGGATATTTCTTTCCCCAATTTTTTTGATTCAATGCTCCTAGAGGAAAAAGAAATGGCAACAAGTTTGGTTTTTAAATAACTATGTAAACGCTAAATTTTAGGTTTATAAAGTAGTTAATGTTACATAAAAATAGACACAACATTGGGAAAAACTGAGACATCTTTAAACCAATTCTAGAACAATTACAATTGGTCCTCTGTATTCATCGGTTTCACAACTACAAATTCAACCAAACTCAGAGCAAAAATATTTGGGAAAAAACTCCAGAACGTTCCAAGGAAACTTTAATTTGCCAAGTGCTGACAACTATTTACATAGCATTTACATCATATACGCAACTGTTTACACAGCATTTACACTGAATTCAGTTCAATTCAGTCCCTCACTTGTGTCTGACTCTTTGCCACCCCATGGACTGCAGCACGCCAGGCCTCCTTGTCCATCACCAACTCCCAGAGTTTACGCAAACTCATGTCCATTGAGTCGGTGATTCCATCCAGCCATCTCATCTCTGTCATTCCCTTCTACTCCTGCCTTCAATCATTCCCAGCATCAGGGTCTTTTCAAACGAGTCAGTTTTTCGCATCACCTGACCAAAGTATTGGAGTTTCAGCTGCAACATCAGTCCTTCCAATGAACAACCAGGACTGATCTCCTTTAGGATGGACTGGTTGGATTTCCTTGCAGTCCAAGGGACTCTCAAGAGTCTTCTCCAACACCACAGTTCAAAAGCATCAATTCTTCGGGGCTCAGCTTTCTTTATACTCCAACTCTCATATCCATACATGACCACTGGAAAAACCATAGCTTTGACTAGACGGACGTTTGTTGACAAAGTAATGTCTCTGCTTTTTAATATGCTATCTGGGTTGGTCATAACTTTCCTTCCAAGGAATAAGCGTCTTTTAATTTCATGGCTGCAGTCACCATCTGCAGTGATTTTGGAGCCCCCAAAAATAAAGCCTGCCACTGTTTCCATTGTTTCCCCATCTATTTCCCATGAAGTGATGGAACCAGAGGCCATGATCTTGGTTTCCTGAATGTTGAGCTTTAGGCCAACTGTTTCACTCTCCTCTTTCACTTTCATCAACTGCTCTTTAGTTCTTCTTCACTTTCTGCCATAAGGGTGGTGTCATCTGCTTATCTGAGGTTATTGATATTTCTCCCGGCAAACTTGATTCCAGCTTGTGCTTCTTCCAGCCCAGTGTTTCTCATGATGTACTCTGCACAGAAGTTAAATAAGCAGGGTGACAATATACAGCCTTGATGTACTCCTTTTCCTATTTGGAACCAGTCTGTTCTTCCATGTCCTGTTCTAACTGTTGCTTCCTGACCTGCATACAGATTTCTCAAGAGGCAGGTCAGGTGGTCTGGTATTCCCATCTCTCTCAGAATTTTCCACGGTTTGTTGTGATCCACATAGTCAAAGGCTTTGGCTAGTCAATAAAACAGAAATTGATGGGTTTTTTTGGGAACTCTCTTGCTTTTTCAGTGATCCAATGGACATTAGCAATTTGATCTCTGGTTCCTCTCCTTTTCTAAAGCCAGCTTGAACATCTGGAAGTTCACGGTTCACCTATTGCTGAAGCCTGGCTTGGAGAATTTTGATCATTACTTCACTAGTATGTGAGATAAGTGCAATTGTGTGGTCGTTTGAACATCCTTTGGCATTGCCTTTCTTTGGGATTGGAATGGAAATGGACCTTTTCCTGTCCTGTGGCCACTGCTGAGTTTTCCAAATTTGCTGGCATATTGATTGCAGCAGTTTCACAGCATCATCTTTTAGGACTGGAAATAGCTCAACTGGAATTCCATCACCTCCACTAGTTTTGTTCTTAGTGATGCTTTCTAAGGCCCACTTGACTTCACATTCCAGGAAGTTTGGCTCTAGGTGAGTGATCACACCATAGTGATTATCTGGGTTGTGAAGATCTTTTTTGTACAGTTCTTCTGTGTATTTTTGCCACTTCTTCTTAATATTTTCTGCTTCTGTTAGGTCCATACTATTTTTGTCCTTTATCACGCCCATCTTTGCATGAAATGTTCCCTTGGTATCTCTAATTTTCTTGAAGAGATCTCTAGTCTTTCCCATTCTATTGTTTTCCTGTATTTCTTTGCACTGATCATTGAGGAAGGCTTTCTTATCTCTCCTTGCTATTTTTTGGAACTCTGCATTCAAATGGGTATATCTATCCTTTTCTCCTTTGTTTTTTGCTTCTTTTCTTTTCACAGCTATTTGTAAGGCCTCCTCAGAGAGCCATTTTACTTTTTTGCCTTCTTCTTGAGGATGGTCTTGATCCCTGTCTCCTGTACAATGTGAGCCACATTGTATTAGCTATTATAAATAATCTAGAGATGATTTTAAGACTATGGAAGCATGTATATAGGTGATATGAAAATACTACACCATTTTATATAAGGGACTTGCACATCCACAAATTTTGGTATCTGAAGGAATCCTGGAACAATCCCTCTCTGATATTGAGAAACAACTGTATTCCTAGATTTAGATTTGGGGTTTTAATATGGTACATCATGAGAACAAGAGAAGGGGCAACAAGACTCTTGTTTAGCCATCACACTCTTACGAATCCACAGAAAATCCATTTGTCTTATTGGATGTTAGTCCTAACCCAGGGTTCCAGATTAAAACATGTCCAGTTGATAGGAGTTAGATTCTGATCTGACTTTCTTAGCACTCTCCACAGGGTGAGGGTGGGAGGCTGTAGACTGTATGTCATCCCAGCCATTGACTGATATGGTTTATTTCCATCCGTGTGTGTGTTGTGTTAGTCACTCAGTCATGTCCGACTCTGCAATCCCATGGACGGTAGCCCGCCAGGCTCCTCTGTCCATGAAATTCTCCAGGCAAGAATACTGGAGTGTATTGCCATTCCCTTCTCCAGGGGATCTTCCCGACCCAGGGATCAAACCCCAGTCTCCTGCACCGCAGGCAGATTCTTTACCATGTGAGCCACCAGGGAAGCCCAAATTTCCATCTGCTCAGGGTCTCATTTATAGAAACGTAATCATCCAGGCTATCTTTGAAATATCCCTTTCTTTTCCCTCTCCCTTTTCTTTCTTTCTGGTCATAAAACTTAGATTTTATTGTGTAACAAGAAGAAAAATAAAACAGAGTTTTCCAGAATTTTGTTTATCGTAAAGGGAATTTTCATCTGTTCCACAGAATGAACAGTCCTCTCAACCAAAACTGCCCTGTAATGCCTTTACTTCAACACTACCTGAAGCCATAAACCATCTCTCATAATCTTATCTCACTGGATATTAACTGAGCTAAGTACCCACACAGTGCTAAGAATGCGTATGTCTTATTTAATGTTCACTTATTAAAATACATGAAATGTTGCAGATCCAAGTCTCAACCTTTTCCCTGGCTAAACTCTAGCATTTCTGTAGCCATTTCATGAAAGAGCAAGTAGCAGCACCATTTTCAGCTTCTTCCTTTCAACTGCTTTTCTTTTTGAACATGAGTATGGGCAAGGCCAAGATTTTAAATGATTGATGTTCAGAGAAATTATAAGAAAACATACCATCCATACAACTCTAGTCTGTACTTCTTTTTGGGATAAGGGAATCAGTGAGGGTGACTTTCATGCCAGCTGTCATAGTGTGCGAAAGCTCATTTTGCATAATTTAACCCAGGAAAGAAATAATAATTAATCACACCATGGAATTGCCTGCATAGCCTGGGAAAATTAGGCAATTCATCTCCTAGTGAGGCATTCACCAGAATCAATAATAGGTGCTGAAAACTTATTTTGTTTTAAAATCTTAGCTCTAAGCTTAGAGAGTGCTTGAATACAATATGCTTTAAATATGCACAGTGATGCACGTTTTGGCTTCTAGGAACAACTTTAAAGAATTGAGTAATAATACTATGTTAATTTCACTGTAAAGAACATTGGCATGGAGATAAGAAAGCACTGCTTGTTTTACTCATGTCATTGTAAGAGAAATAAGAGAGAGAAACTGCGGTTCAAATCAACAAAGCTCTTCCTATTGCTTAAATTTTTAAAAACAGTACAATAAATTCTGAGCACACTTAGGAAGAGTCTTATAGTTGTAATGCATAGAAACACAAAATTTTAAGTCTCTAGTAACACTGAATGTGATTTATAACCTGTTTTGTCCTTAATATTCTGTGTTCATCTTTACGTGGATTCTAACCTAGCACATCCATAACTGAACACTTGATTTCTGCCCTACAAGTGCCTCCTATGTTCACTGCCATTCGTAAACATAGAGGTCATCCTCATGCCTCTGTTTCCTCCTCAGCAAGCCCTTTGGGATCTACCTTCAAAATATTTCCTTAATTAGGTTATTTCTCATCTCTACTGTTAGTGCTTTAGTCCAAGCTACCCTCATTCTTGGCCTGAAGTCTTGCTGTTCCACAAGCAGCAGCAGCATCAACTAGGAGATCATTAGGAGAGTCAGGTCTCCACTGCAGCCTCACCAAGTCAGAATCTACATTTTAACACAATCTGCAGGAGATTCATATACACATTAAATTTTGACAAACAATGACTTAGACATATTCAGTAGTCATGGATGTGAGAGCTGGACCATAAAGAAGGCTAATACTGAAGAACTGATGTTTTCAAACTGTGGTGGTGAAGAATACTCTTGAGAGCTCCTTGGACAACAAGATTAAATCACTCAATCTTAAAGGAAATCAACCCTGAACATTCATTGGAAGGACTGATGCTGAAGCTGAAGCTCCAATACTTTGGCCACCTGATGAGAAGAGGCGACTCACTGGAAAAAGACCCTGTTGCTGGGAAAGTTTGAGAGCAGCAGGAGAAGGGGGCAACAGAGGATGAGATGGTTGGATGGCATCATAGACTCAATGGGCATGAGTTTGAGCAAACTCTGGGAGACAGTGAAAGACAAGGAAGCCTGGCATGGGGTTGCAAAGAGTCGGGCATGACTTAGTAACTAAACAACAATAAAGTGACCCATGTCTAACATGAGATAATACAAGTTCAGCTACTAAATTTGCTGTGTGCTGTAGTAATTTGCTGTGTGGCATAAGAAAACTAATGCAATCTGTAGCTAGTCATCTTTTAAAGAACATGTTAGATTACACATAACTCCTTGACTTAGGTCCTTCCAATGCATTTTCATATTAGAATAAAATATATAGACTCTTTCCCAGGGCTAACAGACCCTGTATGATGTCACCAGTCACATCCACTTGGATTTCATTTTCTGCCACTCTGTGGTGATGACTCTCTATTCCAGCCATACTAACTTCTTTTCTGTTCCTTAAGCATGAGAATCCTTGGGGCTTGCCACTTGCTGCCACTCACCTTCTGAAATCTTCTGCCCCATTTGTCTGCAAGGCTTCTTCTGATCAGGTCTCTGCTCAAATGCATCTCTTTAGAGAGAGGCTTTCTCTGAACAATCTGTATAAAATACACTTCCCTTCCTCAGCAACTCTCAATCACTTCTCCTTATTTTATTTTTCCTCTCCTAAGTTACTAATTGGGGCCTCCTAGGTAGCGCTTATTTAATTTATACGCAGAGTACATCATGAGAAATGCTGGTCTGGAAGAAGCACAAGCTGGAATCAAGATTGCCGGGAGAAATATCAATAACCTCAGATATGCAGATGACACCACCCTTATGGCAGAAAGTGAAGAGGAACTCAAAAGCCTCTTGATGAAAGTAAAAGTGGAGAGTGATAAAAGTTGGCTTAAAGCTCAACATTCAGAAAATGAAGACCATGGCATCTGGTCCCATCACTTCATGGGAAATAGATGGGGAAACAGCGGAAACAGTGTCAGATTTTATTTTGGGGGGCTCCCAAATCACTGCAGATGGTGACTGCAGCCATGAAATTAAAAGATGCTTACTCCTTGGAAGAAAAGTTATGACCAACCTAGATAGCATATTCAAAAGCAGAGACATTACTTTGCCGACTAAGGTCCTTCTAGTCAAGGCTATGGTTTTTCCTGTGGTCATGTATGGATGTGAGAGTTGGACTGTGAAGAAAGCTGAGCCCTGAAGAATTGATGCTTTTGAACTGTGGTGTTGGAGGAGACTCTTGAGAGTCCCTTGGACTGCAAGGAGATCCAAGCAGTCCATTCTGAAGGAGATCAGCCCTGGGATTTCTTTGGAAGGACTGATGCTAAAGCTGAAACTCCAGTACTTGGCCACCTCATGCAAAGAGGTGACTCATTGGAAAAGACCCTGATGCTGGGAGGGATTGGGGGCAGGAGGAGAAGGGGACGACAGAGGATGAGATGGCTGGATGGCATCACTGACTCAATGGGCATGAGTCTGAGTGAAGTCTGGGAGGTGGTGATGGACAGGGAGGCCTGGTGTGCTGCGATTCATGGGGTCACGAAGAATCGGATAGGACTGAGCAACTAAATTGTACTGAACTGAGGTAGTGCTAGTGGTAAAGAATCTGCCTGCCAATGTAGGAGACATAAGAGACATGGATTTGATCCCTGGGTGGGGAAGATCACCTGGAGGAGGGCATGGCAACCCACTCCAGTATTCTTGCCTGGAAAATCCCATAGACAGAGGAGCTTGGTGGGCTATAGTTCATGGGGTTGCAAAGAGTCAGACATCACTGAAGCGCCAGCACAGCACAGCACAGCACAAATACTACTTATGTTTATTTATTTGTTTCCACACTCTAGCATCTAGAGAAAAGCCTGGCACATGGTAGGTATTCAATAAATGTTTGCTGATGACTGAATCAGACAAAAAATGTTATATAAAAAAATTTAATATATTTTTAAAATAAAATGTCTTTCATTTTATTAGTCTCAGCTCACAGGGGCCTAACAGGATGAAAATAAGGGAAAGAAAAGAAAGAAAACTGACCAACTAAAGAACATTTCTAAATTCAACTGCAGGCCACATCTACCTGTCTGTTATATGACAATTTTGTTGACTAGTCCCCACTAAACTTCTGCTAAAGGATCTCAAGAAAGATCTGATGTCCAAACTGTGCGTTGTCTGACAGTATATGCTCCTGAGTCACTGGATTATGTTTGAAGTGCATCAAATGACTACACTGAATGTGGACTCAGTTTAAATCACTTATTAGCTCATCATGCCAACTACAGCACAGGTTCAGGAAGACTCCTTAATTTCTGTGATTAAAAGACAAAAGAGAATACGGAAAAGAAAATTTTTCAGTGAAAAGGCTGTAAAACAGAAAAAGTCCCCAAATATGAGACCTTGATGTTATTTTTGCAAGGACTCTGAAAAAAGGATATTTCAGATACTCCTAAGTAGAAATCCAGGAAAAGAAAATTGTGTTAAAATTGTGTACAAGGATGAAATATAAATCAAAGAAGCATTAAATATACTTTAGCTGTTTTGATAATGAAGCAATATTTAACCCTATGGTTAAATATTATTTTTAAAATTCCCAAATTAATGTTTTTAATTTTGCAGTGTAGTAATTAAAGCCAGGACAATGTATCCAAGAAAGCAGGTGTACAGAATTCATTAGAACTACACTGTATCACTTGAGGGTTATTAACAAATGTTGTGATGGAAGAAATTAGGATATGCATTGTCATTGCAGCAGAAGACTAGCAAGATGATTTACCCATCAGGAGGACTGCAGACTACTAAATGACAGCTCTGGAGAATTAAAATAAATTATTCATTCACATAGTCGTCCATTCTTTCATGCATTTATTGACTCACCTGAATTAGTGCCACCCCTATGAATTTCCTGCGCTCACCTCTGCTGGACACTTCACAGACTGTATGCTGTTTGTCAATTTATCTATCACATCTGTATCTTATCGCCAAACTCTGAGTCTGGCACACGGTAGACACAAATTAAGTGCTTGGGCAATAAACTTTGAACACCAAGTGAATATATCCAGTATATACATTCTCTGCACGCTTGATTCCAAGCAGAATGGAAAGCAATTGTAGGCTCTGTAGGAAATATGCATGAGTTCAAGTTTGTTTATTTTTCATTCCAGAAGGTTGGGAATGTGTTCAATAAAAAGTAAGACAAGTGCACAAAGGAGTAGATGGGATGAAAGAAGGTAAACATGGTTATCAACACATGCAATGCAGGTTTTGAGGGATGGACAGAATCCAGAAGGCAGAGGGCAACTGAGAGCATGTCTGCTTGGGTGATGAGCCTGAGCAAACTCACTGTGGGAGAAAAGTGCAGGCAATGCTCAGAGAGAAGTGAGCAGGGAGTGAATGCCTCTCTTTCTACCAAGGGAGACGGAAAGGCAGGCTGTAATCAGATGTAGTTAGGGAGGCCAGTGGGAGGCACTGAGGCTTTGGAATGCTCAGGAGCTCACTGCTGCCTAATCAGACAGGCTGAACTGGCAGAAAAGCAGGATGAGCAGGAAGAGAGAGGCTGCATAGTGAGTGGACACTTCCACTGGCATCGTCTATGTGTCTTCATCTGATTTGATAAAGTTAAGTTGCTCAGTTGGATCCGACTCTTTGCGACCGCATGGACTATAGCCTGCCAGGCTCCCCTGTCCATGGAATTTTCCAGGCAAGAGTACCAGAATGAATTGCCATTTCCTTCTCCAAGGGATCTTCTCGATCTAAGGATTGAACCCAGGTCTTCAGCATTGCAGGCAGACTCTTTTCTGTCTGAGCCACCAGGGAAGCCGAATCCCAGTGCAATGGACTGAATGTTTAAGTCCCTCCAAAATTTATATGTTAGAATCCTAATCCCCATGTGACAGCATTTGGAGGTGGGGCCTTTAGGAGGTGATTAGGTCATAAGGGCTCTGACTAGATCAAGGATTAGTGCCCTTATTAAAGAGATCCCAGAGAGATCCCTCGGCCCTTCTAAATGTGAGGTTACAGTGAAAAAACAGTGATCTAAGAAGCAGCCCTCACTAGATACAAAGTCTGCTGGTGCCTTGACCTTAGACTTTTAGTTCTTCGGAACTGTGACAAATAAACTTCTGTTGTTTATAAGCCACCAGTCTATGGTATTTTGTTGTAGAAGCCTGAATAGCTAAGATAACCTGTATCTATTTGGAATAGAGTATGTTTCTGTTTCTTGCTCACACTGTAATTTCACAGCACCTTTCTTAGAACCTGGCACTTAAGGCCTAAATAAATATTTCCTGAATGAACAATAGTTCAATAAAATATCTACAGCTACCCATACTTCAATATCTTTGTACTACATACCTTCTAAATAGGAACACATTCTAAAAAACATTCTGTGTAGGGAAGTATTTATTACTCCATCAGTCTCCAACATAAAGATATCAACTGGGGAAAACTAGAGTTTAAAATAAAGAAGGGTGAGTAAAATGCCAATGCAGATTTTAATATTTGAAAAGTGAGAAAATGATGAAAATGAAAATCAAAGGAAAAAAAATCATTGTTCCCCTCTTTTTTGCACGATTCTTGAGTCTAACCTTCCAGTATCAGAAAATTGAATAAAATAATTAAAATATAGTATAAGGCATTCAGCAAAAATCCACTGAAATTCATATAAACATGATTTAAAATCCCAATGTTTATTTATTTTCAAGGTTACCATAAATTACTGATATTGAACAAGATTTCAATAACCAAAGACTTGGAACTGATTCCTTAAAAATCAAGATATTGTTAAGAAAAACATATATTGCTTTTAATCTTAATGGATTTCTTGTCTAGTCCAGGTTTTGATGGAAGAAAACATTTGTGTCTGTACATATTTACATATAAAATATTATTTATATAGTATAAGGCATTCAGCAAAAATCCACTGAAATTCATATAAACATGATTTAAAATCCCAATGTTTATTTATTTTCAAGGTTACCATAAATTACTGATATTGAACAAGATTTCAATAACCAAAGACTTGGAACTGATTCCTTAAAAATCAAGATATTGTTAAGAAAAACATATATTGCTTTTAATCTTAATGGATTTCTTGTCTAGTCCAGGTTTTGATGGAAGAAAACATTTGTGTCTGTACATATTTACATATAAAATATTATTAAGAGGCAAATATAAATGTAATATTAGAATGTAGAGTACAGTAATGATTGTGGCATTAATGCAAGTAACTACTTTGAATAGTCTTCCCTGGTGGCTCAGAGGTTAAAGCGTCTGCCTCCAATGCGGGAGACCCGGGTTTGATCCCTGGGTCGGGAAGATCTTTCAGGGAAGATCCCCTGGAGAAGGAAATGGCAACCCACTCCAGTATTCTTGCTTGGAGAATCTCATGGACTGAGGAGCCTGGTGGGCTGCAGTCCATGGGGTCACAAACAGTCGGACACGACTGATGACTTTACTTACTTTACTTTGAATAAACCTCTCAAGATTCCATATGCCATAAATCAAAGCTTTATAAAGTACACTGAACTTGCTTCATAGGTACTACCAAATACACCAAAAGCTAAATGTATAACAGCACAAAGCTATCAGCAGTGAGATGTCATGGATTCAAATATCAGTTTATTTAAATACAGAAATGTAAATCAGTGTCACTTTCAATAAAAGTATAGCATATAACTGTACTCCAGAAAAATGGATAAATATATTTAGGTATTTAAACACTTTTCAGATGACATAATCAGCTGCTTTAGAAAGTGGGTTTCCTCAAAGATACAAAAATAAACTCCCGAAGTACTGAGTAACAGTCATTGAGTGATTTCATGTCACACCAGTAAATGTCTTCACATAACTTGAAAGCAAAGGAAGAAAGATGTCCAAGGTAACTTTCCACGTTGAGAACAAGAATGAGGATGTATTTTTATAAGCACAAATCGGCATGCCAGCTTATGGTTTTGGTAAAAGGGAGCTTTCTGGAGCTAGAGAGATCAAAGCAGTTGGCAAATATAAATTATGATTGCTATTAAAAATGTGCTGAAACCAGATAAAATGCAAACAACTTCAGCATGACACGTTGTTTAGTCAAGATGGCATTTTCCATTATTATCTGCCCTAATGGGATGCTGACATTAGGGCAGCAGAGAAGCTTTGCAAGCCTGGCAGATACATCCACCTGACAGAGGGTTACAAATGTCAGGGAAGGTAGCTATCAATTTATATAGGAAAAGGCTAGCACAAGATTTCCTTAAGGACTATGATATCAGAGAAGATTACTAGCTAAAGTTCAATATAAACAAATAGAGGGAGTGATTAGAAATCTACTTCCAAGTTACTGTCTAAAATTTTATGACTTTTTTTTCTTTAGAAGAGAAGGGAAAAGCAAAGGAAAAAATGAAAGATATACCCATTTGAATGCAGAGTTCCAAAGAATAGCAAGGAGAGATAAGAAAGCCTTCCTCAATGATCAGTGCAAAGAAACAGAGGAAAACAATAGAATGGGACAGACTAGAGATCTCTTCAAGAAAATTAGAGGTACCAAGAGAACATTTCATGCAAAGATGGGCTCAATAAAGGACAGAAATGGTCTGGACCTAACAGAAGCAGAAGATATTAAGAAGAGGTGGCAAGAATACATGGAAGAACTGTACAAAAAAGATCTTCACAATGCAAATAGTCACGATGGTGTGATCACTCATCTAGAGCCAGACATCCTGGAATGCGAAGTCAAGTGGGCCTTAGGAAGCATCACTACGAACAAAGCTAGTGGAGGTGATGGAATTCCAGTTATTTCAAATCCTAAAAGATGATGCTGTGAAAGTGCTGCACTCAACATGTCAGCAAATTTGGAAAACTCAGCAGTGGCCACAGGACTGGAAAAGGTCAGTTTTCATTCCAATCCCAAAGACAATGCCAAAGAATGCTCAAACTACCGCACAATTGCACTCATCTCACATGCTAGTAAAGTAATGCTCAAAATTCTCCAAGCCAGACTTCAGCAATACGTGAACCGTGAACTTCCAGATGTTCAAGGTGGTTTTAGAAAAGGCAGAAGAACCAGAGATCAAATTGCCAACATTCGCTGGATCATCAAAAAAGCAAGAGAGTTCCAGAAAAACATCAATTTCTGCTTTATTGACTATGCCAAAGCCTTTGACTATGTGGATCACAAGAAACTGTGGAAAATTCTGAGAGATGTGAATACCTGACCTGCCTCTTGAGAAATCTGTATGCAGGTCAGGAAGCAACAGTTAGAACTGGACATGGAACAATAGATTGGTTCCAAATAGGAAAAGGAGTACGTCAAGGCTGTATATTGTCACCCTGCTTATTTAACTTCTATGCAGAGTACATCTTGAGAAATACTGGGCTGGAAGAAGCACAAGCTGGAATAAAGATTACCAGGAGAAATATCAATAACCTTTTATATGCAGATGGCACCATCCTATGGCAGAAAGCGAAGAAGAACTAAAGAGCCTCTTAATGAAAGTGAAAAAGAGTGAAACAGTTGGCCTAAAGCTCAACATTCAGAAAACAAAGATCATGACATCTGGTCCCATCACTTCATGGGAAATAGATGGGGAAACAGTGGAAACAGTGTCAGACTTTATTTTGGGGGGCTCCAAAATCACTGCAGATGGTGACTGCAGCCATGAAATTGAAAGACACTTACTCCTTGGAAGGAAAGTTATGACCAACCTAGATAGCATATTCAAAAGCAGAGACATTACTTTGCCAATAAAGGTCCATCTAGTCAAGGCTATGGTTTTTCCAGTAGTCATGTATGGATGTGAGAGTTGGACTATAAAGAAAGCTGAGCCCTGAAGAATTGATGCTTTTGAACTGTGGTTTAGAGAAGACTTTTGAGACTCCCTTGGACTGCGAGGAGACCCAACCAGTCCATCCTAAAGGAGATCAGTTCAGAGTGTTCATTGGGAAGACTGATGTTGAAGCTGAAACTCCAATACTTTGGCCATCTGATGCGAAGAACTGACTCACTGGAAAAGACCCTGATGCTGGAAAAGATAGAAGATGGGAGAAGAAGGGGAAGACAGAGGATAAGGTGGTTAGATGTCATCACCAACTCAATGGACATGAGTTTGGGTAAACTCTGGGAGCTGGTGATGGACAGGGAGGCCTGACTTGCTGCAGTCCATGGAGTCGCAAAGAGTTGGACACAACTGAGAGACTGAACTGAACTGAAGTGAACTGAATAGAACTGAGCACCCATACATGCACAATGTAATAAACAACTTAAGTTTTTCCAGACCACAGGAAAAAAAATAAAAACACAAGGTGAAGAAGATGAAGGACAATGACACTGTAGAATATTATTACTCTGAAGATAAGTAATCACAACTTGATAATATGTGGTGGGTATAAACAGAATCAATGTGCAGAACAAGTAGAATGGTATTCACAATGAGTCACAATCAACCGGTGCTTTAATCTGAAAATGAAATGAAGCCTATAGAGAAGGAAAGAAGAACTGAATTAAGGCAGGGAATCGTGCGGGGTAAAACCAATACAATAGAATTGACTAAAAGGAGGATGCCATTTCAAGGATTTAGGAACATTTAAATGATTTTTATTTGAAAGTGAGAAAGAACTGAAAGTGCAAGTGTTAGTCGCTCAGTCGTGTCCGACTTTGTGACCTCCACGGACTGTAGCCTGCCAGGCTCCTCTGTCCGTGGAATTCTCCAGGCTCTGAAGAATACTGCAGTGGGTAGCCATTCCCTTCTCCAGGGGATCTTTGTGACCCAGGGATCAAGCGCAGATCTCCTGCACTGCAGGCAGACTCCCTGCCATCTGAGCCACCCGGGAAATGAACAAGGGAGAGAGGCAAAGGATGACTCCCAAGATCCTGACTGGAGCACACCTGGGTGTATCATGGTACCTGTGCCACTGATGGAACGGATGGAAAGAAAGACTCTGCACCTAGATTTGGATCTGCAGACTGAGATTTCCATGGAAGTTGGGTAGGCGATCAAAAATATGAGTCTGAGAGCCAATAAAGTCTGGACTACAGACAGGTACTGGGCAACATAGCATGAGGGAACAATTTAAAACCATGAACATGGATGAAATACTTCAAGTTAACAAGCAAGAAGGTTAATGATAAGAGAGTGAAGAGTATTAACATTTAGGGAGTCCAAGGGAAGGAGGAAGTACCCAAAGAAATTAAGAATAAGTGGCCTGAAGGAGAGTTGCAAATTTAGAAGAAAACCTTATCCTGAAAGTCATAGAGGGATGGTTGCAGCAATGAGAGATTATCTCAAAGTAAACATCACACACATTACAAGGCCCACAGGGTCATGACTGAAGAACACTATGGGAGTGGGTTATTTCTTAACTCCAAATCCTGTATTCCTAGAATGAAACTATTTAAATGAAATGGTGGCTCTGAAATTTAGACTACAGTAGGCAGAAGATTAAATTAGAGATGACGGAGTAGCATCAAAAAAGAGCTTTTTAAAGCTTGTTATGAAGTAAGAACAGGGCAGCATACAAAGACTGATGCAAGCAGGAGGAATGCTTTTTGTAAAGACAGAAATTTAAGCACGCATATACAAAGAGACCAAAGAGTTATTACAAGAAGGAGCTTGAACAATGTGAGGTCCATGATCGGGGTCTCCCTAAGGGAGGGAGGTAAACTATGGTTGGAGGATTATAGCCTGTGAGAGGAAAAGAAACATTTAAAAAAATTAAGGAAATACAGATTTGCAAACATTTAGAGATGAAGGAATAAGAAATCTGATGGTTCAAACCACAGAGCTTTGGGTGTGGAGTAGAATCTCATCCCATGGAAGGAAAAGAGGTTGGTAGTTGAGCCGACTACACTTCAATCCCAGGGCCATCATTTACAGGCACCATTCACTTGAGCCTCAGTTACCTTCTCTGTCACAGGAACAATAATCTCTCTCTCTCACACTGTGCAAATTAAATGAGAAAATACATGTAAATATGCTGGCAGATAGCATGAACTTCCTTAACCTTCTCTTTCTCAGGAAAACTGGAAGCAAGATACATTGGCTGTGGGAGAGATGCAGGGAAGAGAATGGGCTTGAGGAAACTGGAGGAAAATGAAATCGTGGACATTCAAGACTGACGGAAACACTGAAGGCTCCACTGGTGTGGGCAACCACGAGCTTGTCGAGGCAGCACTGTAAAGTGTGTCTGCATGGGCTTTTGTTTTTGGAAGTTTAGTATTCCCAGTGGACAAGTACAGCAGGTAGAGAGTTGCAGTCCCACTGTGGAGATCAGTAGGACGTGTGTGATAGAATAACAGAAGGTCAGGGAACTGGAGACTCTGGATAAAGAGTATTGAAGCTCTCTCACAACCCCCAGTCTAAATCTGGTGGAGGAAAAGAAACAATTTTTTTAAAAGGCCATTAAATAACTACAACCACAGAGTCATCTGTCATCCTTCATTGTGTTATAAAATGAACTGTTATAAAACAGTGAAGCCCAGTATTGGTATCAAATACTTAATCAAAATCAGAAAAATACTGCTGAAATTCAGCAATCTCCAGCAACCATGAGGGGTTTTTCTTGCTCTATCATCACCTGCCAAAAAGCCATCACCTCTAAAAGAAAGAAAAGGTTCACGTTTTAGGTAACTCTGTAATGCACTCATCTCACACGCTAGTAAAGTAATGCTCAAAATTCTCCAAGCCAGGCTTCAGCAATATGTGAACCATAAACTTCCAGATGTTTAAGCTGGTTTTAGAAAAGGCAGCAGAACCAGAGATCAAATTGCCAACATCTGCTGGATCATTGAAAAAGCAAGAGAGTTCCAGAAAAACATCAATTTCTGCTTTATTGTCTACACCAAAGCTTTTGACTGTGTGGATCACAAAAAAATGTGGAAAATTCTGAAAGAGATGGGAATACCAGACCACCTGATCTGCCTCTTGAGAAATCTGTATGCAGGTCAGGAAGCAACAGTTAGAACTGGACATGGAACAAAAGACTGGTTTCAAATAGGAAAAGGAGTACATCAAGGCTGTATATTGTTACCCTACTTATTTAACTTATATGCAGAGTAGAACATTAGCGTATACCACTGAAATTCAGCAGTCCCCAGAAACCATGAGGGGCTGGATGAAGCACAAGCTGGAATCAAGACTGCCAAGAGAAATATCAATAACCTCAGATATGCAGATGACACCACCCTTATGGCAGGAAGTGAAGAAGAACTAAAGAGCCTCTTGATGACAGTGAAAGAGGAGAGTGAAAAACTTGGCTTAAAGTTCAACATTCAGAAAACTAAGATCATGGCATCCGGTCATAATCACTTCAGGGCAAATAGACGGGGAAACAGTGGAAACAGTGGAGGACTATTTTTCTGGGCTCCAAAATCACTGCAGATGTGATTGTAGCCATGAAATTAAAAGATGCTTACTCCTTGGAAGGAAAGTTATGACCAACCTAGACAGCATATTAAAAAGCAGAGACATTACCAACAAAAGTCCATCTAATCAAGGCTATGGTTTTTCCAATGGTCACGTATGGATGTGAGAGTTGGACTATAAAGAAAGCTGAGCACCGAAGAATTGATGCTTTTGAACTGTGGTGTTGGAGAAGCCTCTTGAGAGTCACTTGGACTGCAAAGAGATCCAACCAGTCCATCCTAAAGGATGGACTAAAGTCCTGGGTGTTCATTGGAAGGACTGAAGTTAAAGCTGAAACTCCAATACTTTGGCCACCTGGTGTGAAGAGCTGACTCATCTGAAAAGACCCTGATGTTTTGAAAGACTGAGGACAGGAGAAGGGGATGACAGAGGATGAGATGGTTGGATGCCATCACTGAGTCGATGGACATGGGTTTGGGTGAACTCCAGGAGTTGGTGATGTACAGGGAGGCCTGGCTTGCTGAGGTTCGTGGGGTGGCAAAGAGTTGGACACGACTGAGCGACTGAAGTGAGTGAGTGATTAATGTTATGATCTTTATATCTGCCTGATTCTCTCCAAATGAGTCCATTGTGTTTAATATTCAGGATTGAGACTGAAGGCAGTGACGACTGATTAACTGCAGGACTTCAGTGTAGCATCTGCTCTTAACTATCTGACCTAAATGAAAGGCAGGCAAACTATCTAGGGAATGATGAGAGAGCTATGGGGCGAGATTTCATTGTTGCTGCAGACTGACTGTTACCAGGGAGATGGCAAATACAGACTCCAAAACATCCTTGGAAATTACTCCTTGAGAAAGTACTCTTGTAGATTAGCTGTGAAAGTTGCTCTAGGGTCACTGTAAACTCCTCTGTGGTCATTACGTCTTCCTCTTCTCTGACACATGAAGAACCACACTCTTTCCACAAGGAAACAGCTGCACAACGGAGAAGAGTGTAGCAGTGGTGACAGTGACACCACCGTCGTATGTGTGCGCAGCTGAACTGCCCACATACTCGTTATAGGTACGCTGCGTGACTGAGGCTCTATTTCCTACTTTTGCTAGGAGGATCAGAGACTCAGAGTTGAAGTCTGGGACACAGATATAACCTGAGATTTTCCATCTGTAATTGCTATTCAGTTGCTAAGTAACGTGCCACTCTTTGCAACCCCATGGACTGCAGCATGCGTGGCTCCCCTGTCCTCCACTATCTCCTAGAGTTTGCTCAAATTCATGTCCATTGAGTCAGTGATGCCATCCAACCATCTCATCCTCTTTCATTCTCTTCTTTTGTCTTCAATCTTTCCCAGCATCAGGGTCTTTTCCAATGAGTCAGTTCTTCGCATCAGGTGGCCAAAGGATTGGAGCTTCAGCTTCAGCATCAGTCCTTCCAATGAATATTCAGGGTTGATTTCCTTTAGGATTGACTGGTTTGATCTCTTTGCAGTACAAAAGACTCTCAAGAGTCTTCTCCAGCACCACAATTCAAAAACATCAATTATTTGGCACTCAGCCTTCTTTATGGTCCAACTCTCACATCCATACATGACTACTGGAAAAACCACAGCTTTAACTACATGGATCTTTCTTCCCAAAGTGATGTCTTTACTTTTTAATACACTGTCTAGGGCTTCCCAGGTGGTGCTAGTGGTAAAGAACCTGCCTGCCAATGCAGAAGACATATGAGACACAGGTTCGATCCCTAAGTTGGAAACCCTGGAGGAGGGCAAGGCAACCCACTCCAGTACTCTTTCCTGGAGAGTCCCAAGAACAGAGGAGCCTGGCAGGCTGCAGTCTATAGGGTTGCAGAGAGTTGGGCAGGACTGAAGCGACTTAGCATGCAAGCACAAGGTTTGTTACAGCTTTCCTTCCAAGAAGAAAGCAAACACTTTATTTGTAATAGAACTTCTGATAATTTTCCTACAGTGTTGTTTCAATGTTTTGATTACAGAACATGCTGCCTATTAGACCAAAGTTTCTGATTCAATTCCTATATAGACCATCTCCTTTCTGTATATGTTATTACAAAAGCTGTGGGTGAATATCACAAATACATTGCTCTAGCTAAGAATTCTGTTTTATATCATCTTCAGATCCCATCAAAACTTAATTTCATTAAGTACAGCTTTTACTTGTTCATTTATTCACTCATCAAATATTTATGGAGTGCCTAGCGTGAGACAGAATAAACGTCTGGTACAAAAGATTCAAAGACAAATAAAACAGCATCCTTCATCAAAGAACTCATTCCCTAGTGAGAACCCAAGACACAGCAACTGTTAAATATAATACAGTCCACTAAGGATAACAGTAGAGATATGCATAAAAAATTCCAGGGACATAAAAGAGTTGTAGCCAACCCAGATAGGATGAGAGACAAAGAAGGCTTCCTGAATGACAAGTTGCCTGGGATAAGTCTTAAATGATAAGTCCACTCAGTCATGTCTGACTCTCTGCAACCCCACTGACTGTAGCCCACCTGGCTCCTCTGACCATGGAATTCTCCAGGCAGTACTGAAGAGGGTAGCCATTCCCTTCTTGAGATCTTCCCAATCCAGGGACAGAACCCAGGTCTCCCACACTGCAGGCAGACTCTTTACAATCTGAACCACAAGGAAAGCCCAAATGATGGGCAAGTATTATCAAATTAAACGTGAGGAAGGAATCCAGGGCTGAAGGTACCCAAGAAGATAGAATCGCATGAATTCAGAAGAGAGAGAGAAAGAATGGTTATCTGAGAAGACGACCCAGAAATTTTATATGCTGATACATAAAAGGCAAGGCAGAGAGGAGAGAGGACTGAGTACAGTGAGGAGACACTGAAGATCTAAATGCCTCGATAAAGGGTTTGAGCTTTTCCAGGAGGCTACTGAAGAGATTTCAGTTGTAGATGGCAAAGTTATGTGTAAGTTTCATGGCGGTAACTACGGTTACAGAGTTGAAGAGACAAAATTGATGGCAGGTCAATTAAAAGTCTGAGCAACAGTTTAAGTGAAGAATAGTTAGGATCTAAACTGGAGGAGAGCGAAAGAGGGAGAGGAAAAACTCAGGGCTGAGGAGTTGATTAGCAGTAGGGTAGTCAATGGTCACTTTAGTGACTCTGGCTTGGTTGGCTGAGGATCGCAACACCGCCAGTCAAGAGGAAACAGTTTATGTTCCCCCAAGGGATCTCTTGCCAGGTCATTCTCTCCCATGTCATTTGCCATGGCCACCATGCAACTAGGCATTCATTTCAGGGGAGGGAGAACCACAATCTTCTATGGTTTACACTATAGACCCAATAGGGCTTCCCAGGTGGTGCTGGTGGTAAAGAACCTACTTACCAATGCAGGAGACATAAAAGACGTGGGTTCAATCCCTGCATCAGGAAGATTCCCCAGAGGAGCGCATGGCAACCCACTCCAGTATTCTTGCCTGGAGAAACCCATGGACAGAGGAGCCTGACAGGTTACAGTCCAAAGGGTTGCAAAGAGTTGGACATGACTGAAGCGACTTAGCGTGCGCCCACAAATGCACACAGACCCAATAACCCCAGGGAATAGCATGGAGGAGACCTAACTGAATGCTTATGCAAGTCAACGCTCTACCATGGCTGTGGCTAAAGTGGCACCATTGATTCCAGGTCTTTGCAGAGAATGGTGGCCAGTTTCAGGGAACTAATATTATACAAAAATTTTAGCCTGATGATTCCATATATGAGAAAATGGAAAATGCCAATAAAAACATTGGTCTCACCAAAAGCAACATAAAGAATAATTTAATGATACCAGACTTTTCAAACATTAGGCTGCTGAATAATAATAAACTATGTGACATCAGTAATCATTTTGATTGCCCTTAAAACAAAATAAAACCAGAAATGTTTCTGAAAAGAACAAAAAGGGTTAGAGTTAAAAAAAAAATTCCCCCAAAGAGTTGAAGGCCTGTTTGCCTTTTGCATAAATCTAACTTTCTCAGTCTTGTTATTATATCATGGCCCTTCCAAACAAGGTAAAGGCTATATAGACAGACATATGGATTTTACTTGGAAAAAATAATGATAACTAAAGTTGTTTTCTTCATTAAAATTTGAAATAAACTGTCCAATGAAAGCTAACAGAACTTATGAAATATAAAAGAAATAGATGATGAAACATTATTATCCCAGTTAAAAACGTAAAATGAGAAGAAAGTGGTTACGTGCTAATAAAACTAAATTTCTATTTAAAGACAGCAAATTTAATTCTTGGCTTAAAAAAATCTTAAAGTTGACTCATGAATTACAATAAATTGTTAATGTTGTAATAAATGGCTTGTGAGAAACACATAGCCTACTGCTGTGTTTCCTATGCCTTTCTGTTTTCTGAATCTCCACTTATTTTTTTAATTAGTCTCAAGTCAGGAAACTTCTGCAAACAGAGAAGTCTGAGCACTGATTCTTTCTCTTTTTTTTCTAATTTATTTTTTAGTGATGCTTAAATAAGAGTTTTTGAAGATAACTAATTCCAGTATATGGCAATTTATAATTCAGATAAAACGAAGAGTTAATCAATTTATACCACAAAGAGATTTATTGCAGCAGTCCATTAAACTTGCAAGTGCCCTTGCTCTTTAAGCATACACATAGAAGGCTAAAGGCTTTAACTAAAATGATATGAGTCTCTGCCAATGGATTATCAATCTCCAATAAGAAAAAAATATTAAAACTGTCAAGCAAGTCAATTATATTTGATTTTTAATCAATTGATTCTTCAAGGTTTTATCTTGTATGTAAAATAAGGATGTATTTGCATGGAATCAAATATACCTTGTGTCCAGATCAGTTAAAGATTGTGTAACAGTGTTTTCAGTTACTATAGATTTAAGTAGATTCTCTTTTCAAATGAGCAGTTTCCCTGCCCACTTCAAGATGAAACAAAGATGGTGTGACAGGAAGCTGGAGCAAAGGAAGTGAGAGAGAGCAAAGGAAAGCAGAGAGAAGCCCCTTGAGAAGTTACAAAACTCCTGGAGAGGGCTCAGGACTTACACAGGTGTCAGAACCTGAGCGGATGAAGCGGCAGGGCTGGCCTTTAAGCCAATAGAAATTAGATCTTTGAAAAGTTGGGGGGCCCAGCTGAATCTGTTTTAGATATTTCCAACTAATTAAAACCAAGGAATGCCAAAATCAAGAAAGAGGTAAAAATCAACAATGCGTGTACAGAAGAGCAAATGTCTTTGTTTGCTCCGGTTTAATGTGGTATCCATGACTTTGCATACACCATTAACAAATAATAAACACCACATTTCTAAAAAGTGTTCAACACAGTCACATTAGGAAAACTCTTCAAATAAGTCCCTATTTTCCACTCTCTCAAGACAAGACTTTAAAAAGTTATGCTAATAATACCAAATGGTATTGCAAATGTTTTCCTCAGTGGTAGACTGCAGAGGTTATAATCATCTCAATACCAAAGAGTCACTGTGATTCTTTAAGAAATCTATTTAAAATGTTGGGAGCTTCAAAGAAGCTGACCATAGACAGTACCTCTATAAAGACTGACAAACTGGTTTAGCACAAAATATTCATTTTCAACTAATTCACCATGACTCCATTTGGTAGATCTCTAGAACACCAAGTGGAGAAAATCTTCCAGATCAAAGATCTAATTCCATCACAACGCATCATGACTTTCATTAAATCACTAAGTCATTAATCTTCTAAATCAAAAATATATTTAATGAATTAGTCTTCTGATTTCATGTTTAAAAAAAACAAGTCTATGACTTTGTGGGTAATTGGAAAGTGAACGCTGGCCACAATGGTTATGTTTCTAAATCCAGCTTTGACTTTTTCTGATCTATTCTCTGGACTTGTAGGGGTCTACTACTGATTATCTCAGTTACTATTTTTTTGGAAATACTTCTAGAGCTGAACACACAAAGATAAGTTTTTGTTCAGTCAGTCTAAGGTCTAGAAGGAGAAGACATATGGATAAACAAACCAATGGAATGAAAATTAAAGGTAATTTAATAGAGACATTTTTACATGGTCAGTTCCCTAGGGTGATATATATACATATATTTTTTAATGTTTCATTTTATACTGGAGTGTAGCCAGTTAACAAATTTGTGAAAATTGCAGGTGGACAGCAAGGGACTCAGCCATACATATACATGTGTTCATTCTCCCCTGGGGTGATATGAATGGTTCTGAAATGTAGAAAGCTGAGCACATGTTACTCCTGCTTTCTAGCCCAAGCCAGATCACCAGTTCCCTTTGAAACTAGAGAAGAAATGGTGATTTGGTTTTTAATTACAACCCTCCTGTTTGGGATCTTAATTTGCTCCTTCACCTATATCTGGTGTCTGGGTTCTACACCATGCTCTGTCAAGTTTTCTATCCTGATTTCTGATTATGGCTTGTCCACCATACAATATAAGGAATGGGAAAACCCCCTCTGGTTCAATTATCCCACCATTGCTTGAATCCTCTCCAGGGATCCCCAACCTCTGAGATCTAATGCCTCATGATCTGAGGTGGAGCTGATGTGATAAAGATAGAAATAAAGTGCACAATAAATAAATAAAGTATAATGCAATGCACTTGAATCATCCTGAAACCATGTCCTCCACCATCCCTGGAAAAATTGGCTTCGAAGAAACCAGTCCCTGGTGCCAAAAAGTTTGGGGATGACTGCCACATCACCCTTAATAGATTTTTCTGCCTAGGCTTAAATATCTCTGATGTTAGGGTCTCTTTATCTCCCCCAGCATAGCTTATTCCAATTTTTTATTTTTTCAGTATTAGAAAGTCATTTCTTCTATCAAAATTAGTTCCTCTCCAAATGCAATTTCTCTCCAAATTACATCTACTTGGGGCCATATAAAATAATTATTTTTCCACAAGATGACCCTCTAAATATACAGATACTGACCCTGCAGTCTCCTGAGTCTTAACTTTTAAATGATAGGATCACACTTGTTTCACATCTATCAAGATTCTTAGCCAACTAGAGGGCTTTCTTCCAGTCTCTACTTTGCCTGCATTCTTTGTAAAGCCTGGCATCTACAAGAGGGAACAACGTTCTTTAAGCAATGAAATATGGAAATATAGATGAGTTTTCTAATCCGTAAGAGATAACTAAAACCTTATCATAATTTAATAGTGATACTATTAAAACTGTATGGTTGGAAAATAACGTGGCATAATGTTGGAAGTGTGGGTTATGAAGCCAGATTTCCTTGGTGAAAATCATGTCCCCATCACTATTGGATGACTAATTTTATAGGCAAGACTCTTCCTCTCTATTCTTCAGTATTACTAGTTGGAAATACGCATCATATTAGCATGAGCCTCCTAGAACTAAGAGGGAGCTAGTACAGGGAAAACCATTAGCGTAGTAGTTAACACAAAATAATGGGTTATGTACTCTCCATTTTATGATCACACTTTACTCTCTCTCAATCACACAACTCTTTTTCTTTTTTGTCCCAGTTCCTTTGCACTCACCACGCTCCTGCTTGAAAAGCTGACCTCTCTCGTCCTCACTGGCAGTTTCCTTCTCTTCCTTTATATCTCAGCTGAAATGTCCCCTTCTTAGAAAGGCCCTCCCACTTCTGCTAGGTTGTTGCCTATCATATCACTGCTTATTCTTTTGAAAATACTTCTCACACTCTATTGTTATCTTGTTCAGTTATTTGTTTTTCTTTCCCAAATGGCAAGGAAACCTAATCAGAGCAAGTACCTTATCTGTTCTGTTAATTGTTGTATCTATAGAGACTAGACCAAGTGAAGTCGCTCAGTCGTGTCCAACTCTTTGCGACCCCAGGGACTGTAGCCTACCATGCTCCTCCATCCATGGGATTTTCCAGGCAAGAGTACTGGAGTGGGTTGCCATTTCCTTCTCCAGAGGATCTTTCCGACCCAGGGATCAAACCTGGGTCTCCTGCATTGTAGGTAGACACTATATCGTCTGAACCACAAATTGGTAAGTATCACCTAGGTGAGGTGAAGTCGCTCAGTCGTGTCCGACTCTTTGCAACCCCGTGGACTGTAGCCCACCAGGCTCCTCAGTCCATGGGATTTTCCAGGCAAGAGTACTGGAGTGGGTTGCCATTTCCTTCTCCAGAGGATCTTCCCAACCCAGGGATCAAACCTGGGTCTCCCGCACTGCAGGCAGACGCTTTAACCTCTGGCCAATAGGGAAGTATCACCTACAATTATTCTTTTTATTGTATTTATTAGCATGTATCATTTCTCTTAGTTCTTATGAATGCTCTTTCAAGCAGGCAGATAGATCAATGAATTCACATTTTTGAATAACTAAAATGTATAGCAATATGTATTTCACAAATGTAAGGGGAAACAGGGTCACTAAGATTAATAAATCCACTAAAACTCTCCAAACATTTCTAAGCAGCTGCAGAGAATCCGGTTCAGTGGAGCATGAAACTCCATTTCATGTGCTCCAGTTTGTCATAGTAAGAAATTTCAATATGTGCATTAAAAGAAAACACTTATTTAGAATCCAGAATGGTAATGCTACCACGAGAGATCAATTTATAGTTTTGTCTGGATTTGGCCTCACAAACAAAATTCTAATAGAGGCTAAGTAGCAGAATCTTAAAGAATTACAAAATAGATTTTCACTGCAACATCCTACTTTCATTTATTTTAGTTAGAATTTCTAGGATACTTGAATAAAGGGTAGTTCAAATAAAATGTATTTATGAGGCTCCATGCATTATTTTCTCACCCAAATTACTTCTATAGAAAAAGTTTCTATAAATTCGATGTAGAATTACCAATTCAACTATCTTTGTTTTCAGTTAAAACTAGAGGTAATGCAGTAGTTGAAACTAGTGTAATCTCGTTTCTACTCTGATAGGTATATATTGGTGGGCTCTGTGATAGTATCTTTCCTTTTTTTTCTATTAAATAAATAGAATTTGCATATATTCTCAATGTAAAGAGCAACCCATATGAATTGTAAAAAACCCCATAACCTTCATCATCTTCTATTCCTTTTTTTAAAAAAAGTAAGACTTGTTAACTTTGGTATAAAGTTATCCCCCAGTATCCATGGGGGACTGATTCCAGGACCCTCTCGGATACTGCAGCTGATGGATACTTAACTCCTTTACATAAAATGATGTAATATTTGCATATAACCTATATACATCCTCCCATATATTTAAAATCATATCTAGATGGTTCTGATGTTGAAAACAATGTAAATGTCACACAAATGTTTGTAAATACAACATATGCTATGTAAATAGTTACTAGCACCTGGGCAAATCCAAGCTTTGCTTTTTGGAACTTTCTGGATTTTTTTTCCTGAATATTTTCAGTCTATGGCTGGTTGAATCCAACATTCCTATATGACATTCTCTTTGAACCAACAGGTCTCCGATTCCCTGAGCCAAACCATCATCTTGAGTGGATGCCCTCCTCATTGCATTTAACACTGTCTTGGTTAGTCCACCTTTGGTTGATCATTCCACTGTCTCAAACTTTTATTTTGCTTGTCCTCTCCCAGTGGATTTTTTAAAAACAGAAAACAAAAAACCCTTTTCTTTTATATTGGAGTATAGTTGATTAACAATGTTGTGATAGTTTCATGTGGACAGCAAAGGGACTCAGCCATACATATACATGTAACCATTTTTCCTCAAACTCCCTTCCCCTCCAGGCTGCTACGTAACATTGAGCAGAATTCCCAGTGATATATAGTAGGTCCCCGCTGGTTATCCATTTTAGATATAGCAGTAAGTTTACAATGCTATATCCTAATGGCTTTAAGACTGAAACAGGAAAAAATGCAATGAAAGGGAAATGAAGGGAAGAGGAAAAACAGAGGAAGACCCCCAGTTCTTTGTTTATGCATTTACATTTGTATATATAAGCACATATCTGTAATCATTTATCTTCTTATTTTTCTACATAAATGAGAATCACGTTACATATATCGATACGACCTGCTTGTTGCCTCTAAACAATAATGTGTTGGAGATCATTCAGTATAAGCCACATTTTAAAAAGTGACTGGATAATATCCCATAGCATGGATATATGATAGCTTATTTTACACACACACAGGCACGTGCAGTTTATTTACCCCCCTACTTTTGGACAATAAGGTTGATTACAATTTTCTTTATACAACCAAAGCCTCAAATAATGTATATGTTCCCCCATGTTTTTAATCTCAGTATACAAATCTCATCACATTAAAAAGAGCAACAAATTTTAGAGAAACTATAATCCAATCATAACTTCCTTGATTTATGGCTTCTAGAAAGCTGCTAAAGCATGAGATAACAAGCAAAGTATTCTATTCTAATGAAAATGAAACTATTCTTTTATCTGGTATGATTTGAAAGGCATAAAAAGGCTTGCTGATCAAAATTATCTCCCTTACAAACTGACACTGTGCCTGCAGTTCTTACGAAATTATTCTTTCAAGGATTCATCCTACGAAGACAGTGTGACATCTCCCCTGAGAGGGCTCCCGTGAACTCATTAGTTTCTATTACTGTCTCCAAGTGCAGCTCATTAGATCGGGAAAACAATATTTGAGAACAAGTACTTAGAGATGAAGTTGTCAAGGACAGATAGCTACGTATGAGGCTTTAGATGAAAGGCTGATAAATGGAAGAGCAGATTACTGGTAAATTCCTAAGAATGGGGTGTGCCTGAAAGGCAGGTCCTGTGGAGAAAAAAAGATGGTGCTCAGGGTAGCGGCTGGAGTTGCGTGAGGGGTGTCTGAGGTGGTTTACTGGGAGAAATGGTGCCCAAAGAGCAGTTTCAGGGACTTGCTTTGAGTCAAAGCACACATGCTTCACAGTCTCTGAGGGAATGGAGAAATACGACAAATTTGAAAATTTAGATGACCACAAAAGTTGCACTTTGCTTTCACTGGTTAGCCAAAACTGGCTTATTTTGTTAAATGATAATTCTTCTATTTTAACAGTTTTGTTATATAAAAATAAGAAATTGTGAAATCAAAGAGAAGAAATATAGTTGATTAACTATGGTAAAATATAATAAAGCTGTATTCCTCAGTAATGTTACTTGAATGAAAACTTCACATCATCAGTTTTCTTAGTGCAATCGTAAGTCATTTTAGAAACACTAGGGTGTTACTATAAGAATATCTCATATCATATATATTATATTGGAGGAGGAAATGGCAACCCACTCCAGTATTGTTGCCTGGAGAAGCCCATGGACAGGGGAGCCTGGCAGGCTACAGTCCTGGGGCGGCAAAGAGTCAGACACGACTTAGCAATTACACATATATAATCTATAAGTAGTTGTGTTAAATAATATTTACATGTGTTGTGATATCATTGTTGAGATGTGAAAGTAATACAGGGTTTTTAATTAGATTAAATTATACCCTTGCCAAGGCAATTTTGTTAAGTAATTCTGAATATGTTTAAAAATAGAGACATCTCCACTCTTGAAATATAATTTTACTTAAATTTTATCTCTTCTTTTTACAAGAAAAACTGTACAAAAATATCAGTTATTATGCACTCTTATGAAATCCAACACCCTTCAAGAATAAATTAACCAAGGCAACCAGAGTATCACATTAGTAGTGCAAAAATAAGCTACTCTGAATTCCATGACGGTAGGGTGTGGGAATCAGTAAGTCACAAAGTTAGCAAGACACAGGCAGGTAAGAGGCCAGAAGAAGCCAACCTGTGTGTCAGATTATAGGGATTGAGGGAGAATACAAAAAGACTAGGATTAGCCACGATGGACGTCTAGAAAACTGAATGAAGCTGAAACAGGTTAGACTAGACTCTTCACAAAGTGAGGAAATCATGTTTTCTTGGCAGGCTGGCAACACTCAAGGGAGTGGAACTCAAACCACCCCCTTTGAGTAACTGCTTCCCCACCCTATCAATCCTACCATCTCAGGAAGGGCCAAGCCACTCTGTGTATCCAGAGAGCTGCTAAGTGAGGTGTGCTCACTGGGTGTGCCAATGCTGAGGGTTGAGACTGCAGGCTGAAGTTTTGGGAACTCTTCAAGAATAGCATCATCTGTCCCATGAAGCTTCCTTAGCCTTTCAGTGCCCCGGCCCTTAACTCTCACAGTTGATTTGGCTGGTAAAGATAAACCTGATTCTTTCATTTCTCAGAGGTCCTAGGGGTTCTCCTTTTTAATATTTATTTATTTATTTTTGGCTGTGTTGGGTCTTCATTGTTGCATGCAGGATCTTTTGTTGCTGCATGGGGGTTTAATTGCCCTGCAGCATGTGGGATCTTGGTCTGTGACCAGGGATCAAACCCACGCCCTCTGCATTGGAAGGCAGATTCTTAGCCAGTGGACTACCAGGGAAGTTACGAGGTTCTATTCAGGAAACACTGAGTTATCTACTAGGATTTGGGGACTCTTAACTTGATGAACATGAATCCTATGGACCACTACTCAGGGTTGTTTCCCATTTTACTCTGCTGGGTTAAGGTGGTCTTTCAGTGTGCAACCATACCAAGTGAATATCTTTAAATCTTGAGGACGACACCATTTCTAAAGGAGGCTCTGTGCAACTTTTCTGCTTCTTGTTATGTTCAGTCTCTTTTCCAAGAAGTGACTAAGAGCCATGGCAACTGATTTTAGGGTTAGCGTAGGACAGAAACAACTCCAATGTTCCACAGGCTCCCAGGAGGGAGGCTTTGAATTCCCTGACAAACTCACGTTCTCCTTCATCATGTAAGCCCCAAGGCCATCACTACGTACAGGAACATGGAGATCTTCAGATTGCCGAACAGTGGCTCTATATTGCTGAATAGTTCCTTAGGTATTTATAGGTAATCACTAGGTCCTTTCCCCACTTCTTGGACTAGCATGAAAATTCTCATTTCAAATTCAAGACCTCTAACAAGTATTTCCCACTCATAATCACAGTGGAGTCTGAGTGTTCCTCTGGCTTCTGTCACTAATCACCTAGATTCTAATAGAGCTAATAATCCATGCATGGTTGCTTGGGTGCAGAACGTTAAATGAGTGAAAGTGAAGTCACTCAGTCGTGTCCGACTCCTTGTGACCCCATGGACTGTAGCCCACCAGGCTCCTCTGTCCATGGGATTTTCCAGGCAAGAGTATTGGAGTGGGTTGCCATTTCCTTCTCCAAGGAAATGAGTAAAGGAGACTTCATAATCAGGACATGATCCCTACTGAATTCTATTCTGCATGTACTTGGAATTTGACCAAAATGATAAGCTGCTTCTTCCAAACTTTTGAGAAAATGACCCTGTCACTAAGTCTAGCATTCCTCTCAGGGTTCTAGGAAGCAGCTGTCTTTAACCCAGGAGGGATATCCCATGGCTAACAAGAGAGAGGGAATATCTTCTCTCTGCCCTGGACTTGGATATAGACGTTATACGTGACCCACTGCCACCAGGGTGTGAATGAAGGGAGCTTCAGAATGCAAAGCAACAGTAGAGAGCCTAGTTATAGATCTTAGTGAACACTAGATTGTGTTCAGTAGTTTTTTAGGAATTGCCAACATTGACTAAGTCTAAGCAAGGCTTAATTGAAACTTTATACCACCTGGGGGTAATACTGTGACTCCTCCCAAGCCAAAGGGCAAAATTGAGTCAAAAGGAAATTTCAAAAAAATTTTCCCCAAACTTTCCATTCAAAAAATTTATCAAAACTAACATTTATTTAAATTAAGACAATGGCGTGTCCTTACAAATTTTGTTGTTATTTATTTGAATGCACGTGGCTCAGTGGTAAAGAATCTGCCTGCAATAAAGGATACTTGGTTTTGATTCCTGGGTCGGGAAGATCCCCTGGAGGGGGAAACGGCAATCTGCTCCAGTATTCTTGCCTGGAACATCCCATGGAAGAGGAGCCTGACAGGCTACAGTCCATGGGGTAGCAAATAGTCGGACATGACTGAACACGCACACACATTTACTTGAATAAAGTTAATCTGTATAATTCTGGAAAGTGTCCAGAGGATAACAGACTAAAATGACTGTACACAATATTCATGAATGAGGTGGCATCTTTATGCAACATTAAGTTTAAGTCACTAGGAGTCACTTCCTTTACCTAGAGATGCTTGTTTTCTGCTGCCAAATAAGCAGTGCTCAATTAAAATTTGGTGAATAAATGAATGAAGTGGATTATCTAGCAAGTTAAGGCTCTATCATCCACTGTAAGAGTTTCAAACAAGTTTTCTGCTGGGATAATGAGATCTGATAGATGCTTTTTTCCCCCTCAATTTCTATGGACAAGTATTAAAACTTTCAAAAATATTGCCCCCTCCCAAGAAAGAGAGACTAAATTCCAAACAAAATGAGCCCAGTGATGGAAAATATAATTTGTATAAATAGCAATAAAATCATTTATTCTGTGTGGTTGACATTGAAAGTAAAAGTCGCTCAGTCATGTCCAACTCTTTGCGATTTCATGGACTGACGATAGCCTGCCAGGCTCCTCTGTGCATGGAATTCTCCAGGCCAGAATACTAGAGTGGGTAGCTGTTCCCTTCTCCAGGGGATATTCTCACTCAACCCAGGGATCAAACCTAGGTCTCCTGCACTGCAAGCGGATTCTTTACTGTCTGAGCCACCAGGGAAGCCCAAGAGTATCAGAAGGGATATGTAGCCTATCCCTTCACCAACTGATCTTCCAGACACAGGAAATGAAACAGAGTCTCCTACATTGCAGGTAGACTGTTTACAGGCTGAGCTCCCATTTGTGACTTGAAAAGTGACAAACATATGAGTTACTTACTTTGAAACAGCTACTGAAGAAAGAAATGGATAAAATTTATTAAAAAAAAATTTCAGAAAAATTTCAATCTTACTTGTCAAGTTGTGAAGGTGGCATTAAATTACATTCAGTTCAGTTCACTCAGTCAGGTCCGACTCTTTTCGACCCCATGAATCGCAGCACGCCAGGGCTCCCTGTCCGTCACCAACTTCCGGGGTTCACTCAAACTCACATCTATCAAGTCGGTGATGCCATCCAGCCATCTCATCTTCTGTTGCCCCCTTCTCCTCCTGCCCCCAATCCCTCCCAGCATCAGGGTCTTTTCCAATGAGTCAGCTCTTCGCATGAGGTGCCCAAAGTACTGGAGCTTCAACTTTAGCATCATTCCTTCATAAGAAATCCCAGGGTTGATCTCCTTCAGAATGGACTGGTTGAATCTCCTTGCAGTCCAAGGGACTCTCAAGAGTTCTCCAACACCACAGCTCAAAAGCATCAATTCTTCTGCACTCAGCCTTCTTCACAGTCCAACTCTCACATCCATACATGACCACAGGAAAAACCATAGCCTTGACTAGGCGGACCTTTGTTGGCAAAGTAATGTCTCTTTTCTCAATATGCTATCTAGGTTGGTCATAACTTTTCTTCCAAGGAGTAAGCATCTATTAATTTCATGGCTCCAATCACCATCTGCAGTGATTTTGGAGCCCCCCAAAATAAAGTCTGACTTCTACTAAAACTTTAAAAAGACCTGTATGCCTAGTTTATAGCTCTACGAAGAGTGCCTACTCAAATGAGGCTATTAAGTAAAAACAGCAAGATTTCTGCTACAAGGGAAAGTCTTATAGTTGCCTCCATAGAAGAAGAAATCCTATCTCGGCTTCCCTCCTGTCTCTCCCCTTCCTCTCCCATTTCAAATTCACAGAGGCTGGCAGCACACGTCCGAAAGAGTATCACTGCACGGAAAGACAGAAGCACATACCGCCTCTCACAGCTCTGAGGTCTACGGTTTTACCACTGCTCCACAGAACGGCCTAAAGTTTCTCTCTCATGAGTTATTTTTGTTCGCTGCCTAGTTATCAAATCTGTATTTCCAAACGTCCCTCTGCTTCAATATATTCACATGCCATTACTTTCCTTGCCTAACACAGAGGCAAAATTTACACACATGCAAAGTTGTAAATGTAGAATAAATTCACAGAGGCTGGCAGCACACGTCCGAAAGAGTATCACTGCACGGAAAGACAGAAGCACATACCGCCTCTCACAGCTCTGAGGTCTACGGTTTTACCACTGCTCCACAGAACGGCCTAAAGTTTCTCTCTCATGAGTTATTTTTGTTCGCTGCCTAGTTATCAAATCTGTATTTCCAAACGTCCCTCTGCTTCAATATATTCACATGCCATTACTTTCCTTGCCTAACACAGAGGCAAAATTTACACACATGTAAAGTTGTAAATGTAGAATTTGGTGGTTCTGATGAACGCATAAGGTCTGCCACCACTCCCGCAGCTAAAACATGAACAGTTCGATCACTGCAGTAAGTTTCCTCACACTCTCCTAGCCAATCCCCACCCCCATAAGCAATCGCTGTTTGATTTCCATTATCATAAATGAATTTTGTCTGATCACAAACCTCATAAATACGAAATCACACAGCATGTACTTATTTATGTCTGGCTTCTTTTCGCTCAGCATAAAGCTTTTGAGATTCCTCTATTGTCGAAAATACAGTAGTTCTAACCGCTGAGCAGTGTTCGCAGTGTTCTCAGCTTCCTTCCCGTATATATAAATGCCATACATATACTGGCATTTATGTATCCGCTTTCCTCTGAACAGGAGGGTCTGGGTTGTTTCTAATTTGGGGCTGTGAATAAGGCTGCCATAACCATTCTCGTACAAGTCGTCTTGTGAAACCATGTTTCTGCTGCTGGGCGACAGGGCAGGTGACCGGGTGAGGCTGGAGGAGCCCCTAAGGGTTCCCGGAGCAGCTGCAGCCTCGCACGCTGGCCCTCCGGGCCGGGCGCGCCTCCGCGTCACTGACGCGCGCCGGCAGCCACTGGACCGGACCTTCCGGTGGGCACCTGGTGGTCTCTCCTTGGCTTTCTCACCCCCATTTGCCACCACGGTGCAGAGAGCAACATGGTGAACGAGATAAATAACATCTTCACAAGAACAGTCCTGACTTCACAGACTCCTGTCCAGGGATCTGTGGGCCACACCTTGAGAACCAGGACACTGCTGTTCTGATCATGACAACTATGTTAAGATAATGTTTCTGGGATAAACTTTGTGCCCTCACACTCTATAGAATCAGGAAGGAGGCAGTCAGTCATAACTGAGAAAGCTGAGGCCTAAGAGCCAATCTGAGGTGTGTCATCTCGATGCTTCTCTCAGTGGCTAAGTGGGCGACCTTGAGCAAGTCAGATCATTTTTTCTGTATTTCAGTTTACGCCTCTGTAAATGGAGTCACATCAGCAGCTTCCAAGAAGCTTACGAGTTAGGAGATGAGACAGTGAATAATCACGGGCATGGTGCTGGCCGATCGCTCACCCAGAGCCAGGCACCCGGGAACGTGAGGCCAGCTGGGCCTCAGGCAGCGTCACTACAGAGAAAGCTAGTGGGCGTGATGGAATTCCAGTGGAGTTGTTTCAAATCCTGAAAGATGATGTTGTGAAAGTGCTGCACTCAATATGCCAGCAAATGTGGAAAGCTCAGCAGTGGCCACAGGCCTGGAAAAGGTCAGTTTTCACTCCAATCCCAAAGAAAGACAATGCCAAAGAATGCTCAAACTACGGCACAGTTGCACTCATCTCACACGCTAGTAAAGTAATGCTCAGACTTCTCCAAGCCAGGCTTCAACAATACGTGAACCGTGAACTCCCTGATGTTCAAGCTGGTTTTAGAAAAAGCAGAGGAACCAGAGATCAAATTGCCAACATCTGCTGGATCATGGAAAAAGCAACAGAGTTCCAGAAAAACATCTATTTCTGCTTTATTGATGATGTCAAAGCCTTTGACTGTGTGGATCACAATCAACTGTGGAAAATTCTGAGAGAGATGGGAATACCAGACCACCTGACCTGCCTCTTGAGAA
>SJXQ01007553.1:135995-181832 GCA_006408695.1 Aepyceros melampus
TCTTGAGAGTCCCTTGGACTGCAAGGAGATCCAACCAGTCCATTCTGAAGGAGATCAACCCTGGGATTTCTTTGGAAGGAATGATGCTAAAGCTGAAACTCCAGTACTTTGGCCACCTCATGCGAAGAGTTGACTCATTGGAAAAGACTCTGATGCTGGGAGGGATTGGGGGCAGGAGGAGAAGGGGACGACCGAGGATGAGAAGGCTGGATGGCACCACAGACTCGATGGACATGAGTCTGAATGAACTCCAGGAGTTGGTGATGGACAGGGAGGCCTGGCCTGCTGTGATTCATGTGGTTGCAAAGAGGTGGACACGACTGAGCGACTGAACTTGAACTTGTGCTGTAGTATGGTAAAGTGTAGTACCATACTATACCGTTGTATGAAAGTATGGTAAAGTACTACAAATGCCTATAATTATTTATTGTATTAAACATCCTCAAGATCACAATAACCAAAATACAAAAAACATGGTAAAGATGTTGAGAGAGTTAAGAGAAAATACAGCTCTGCGTCAAAGAAACAGTGGCCTGTTGGAAATGTGACATTAAGAGTTTCAGAATGAATTACACAGTAACTCTGCATAAAGCTTCAAGTAGAATCCGATTGTACATACCGCTATTTGACATTTGAAAAAGATTATTCTTTTCGAACTTCTTGAAAACACTTCCTTTAATTTCGACAAACTGAAAGAGAAAACACAAAAGTCATCTTTATTATTACTACAGTTTAAAAAAGTGACATGCTATATATTAAACTTCCCAGAGAATAAAGAACAATTAAAAAAAAAACCAATTTTCTCCCATCTAGAATACTGCTGTTAATGTACCCATACAACCTCAAAACTGTAAAATAAAATCTCATACTTACATTATTAGACATCATGATAGTAAGCAGGGACTTGTTGTGTGAGTTAAAAGCCACGTTGAGGGTTGTTGCTTGAACCATTATAAGGATGGCATGCAAAACTAGCAATTAAGCGATGTCAAGGGAAAAACTGAATTCTGGCTCCAGTTTATATTAACAGATGTGTTATCAAAATCTCAGAAGGTTAAAATGGGGGAAAATATGATATGCTTTCTAAATCATGCCTTACGTAAGTACTTTATTATCTTTGTAATTTCCCTGTTAGCTATAGTTGATACAAATTTGATGGGATAAGAAACCTATGAAACAAACTACGGAATAAACAAAAGCAGAAACAATCCAACCACTTAAGACGGTGAGTTCTGGAGGACAGCCGTCTTGTTCTTTCTGGAGCTTTGGCGTTTGGCACAATGCTTGGGAAATGGGATCTCAGAAAAGTTTATTAAATAATGGATTACATTATGGTAAATCCTGAAAGAAGAGACTTAGATATATACATTGTGAATTCAGATAACTTGCATCCTAAAACAGAAAAGAACATAAAGTGAGAGTCAGTCTGGAACTGATTTTCCTCTCTGGTTTTCATCGGGAGATGGGGAATGCAGGAGTCAGAAACGTCTGGTAATTAAGATTCTTCCTCAGATGCCAGTTCTGAAGACATTCATGAGCTGCAGAATTATATCGCCTATGGAAGAGCTTAAATTCCATGGAAGAGCTTAAATTAGAACAGTAATTTTTTACTCCACTGTGTCTGAAATAATCTTTTACTCACCACAGACATTTTCCCCATATAGTCCCTTAACTTCCCAGATGTTAACCCAATTCTTTTAAGCATTGCTCTTTCAAAAACAGGACAAAACAAAAACCACAGGACACATTCCTGTAAACCCGCTCTGCTCCCGTAGGAAACGAGTGTGAGTATGCACATGTGTGTAAACACACAGGCATGCATAGTATACACACGTGTGCACACTGTGTTACATGGTAAAACATTTATTCTCCAAAAGGAAAGCTTTTAGATGGAGATGACGGAGGGGGAAAGAAAACCTCTAGAACTCCTCCCCAGCTAATTTCAAATTTTACTTCTAGATGAACTGTATACATTTTATTTTTCATTTATTTTTTATTGAAGAACTGCATACATTCTCAGCTGAAGGTTATAACAAAGATTTCATAGGTTTAAAGGCAACTTTATAAAATTCTAACCTAAGTATGAAAAAACTATATGATCTATATAAATCTGAAGTATGTATAAATATAACTACCCCTTTATTCTAAAATCCTTCCTTATAACCAGTTTCTAGCAGTTTAAAGGGGCATGCACACATGAGACTCTTTAATTTACAGTTAGAGTTGACCCCTGAGCAACGTGGGTTTGAACTGCATGGGTCCACTTACACACATGTAATTTTCAATAGTAAAATACTACAGTATTAAATAGGCTGTTGTTGGCTGAACCCTCAGAAACAGAGAGACGGGTTATAATTGATACCCGGATTGCTGCTGCTGCTATTTAGCTGTTAAGTTGTGTCTCACTCTCTGCAACCCTATGGACTGTAGCCCACCAGGCTCCACTATCCATGGGATTTCCCAGGTAAGAGTACTGGAGTGGGGTGCCATTTCCTTCTCCAGGGGGTCTCCCTGACACAGGGATCAGACCTGCATCTTCTCTGTCTCCTGTGCTGGTGGGTGGATTCTTTACCACTGAGCAACCAGACGAAGCCCCATACTTGGATTAGTCCCTGTGTTGTTCAAGAACTAAGTAGACTGTTATAACCAATTTCTCAAAAGAAAGCAGACACTTCACATTAATCTTCAGGATACACACACACACACACACACCCCGCCCTCTCTAAGTCTGAGAAACAGCTAAGTGAACAGGATAATGTAAAACGCGCTGGCGTCTCCGAGCGGCCTGAAAGGATACAGACATAGAGGACTGCCATGAGGAAGTGGGGGGCCACCCCGATGTGGGCCCTCCTCCGCTCCTTGGGCTCCGTCGCTGTCCAGTACAGAGCGTCTAATATATCTTGCCCAAATGAGGAAAACAGCCGATCTGCTACCTAAAGAGAAAAATTAAGGGAGCGTGTTTCTTACTATGCCATTGGTACATCTTATTAAAATTCAGAGGTAACACAAACACCAGAGGGGATAAGCTCCAAGAGAGACAGGCTCTTTGTTTACTTAATCGTTCACATTTTCTTATTCTCTGACACATGCGGAGCGCCCAAGTGTTGTACTAACTGAATAGAATTTGTCTAACTAGCCTTGTAACAAGGAAAATCTTAGTCATAAAAATAAAAGGGAGAGGACACATCAAAATCATAGTTCTTCTGGCTTTTAACTCTGAATTTAAATTCAGGACTCAAACTTTTAAGGACAAATGTATCATTTGACCCATTCTCCTCATCCCTAATATTGGTAAGTAACAATAGCTGTGATTTGTTTGAAGTTTACCATATAAGAATATAATTAGCAAATTTATTCCTGGAAGACATTTTCAAGTACTCATCTCCATGAATATAGTCCAACAGATAAAGAGAAGCACATAAAAAGGAAAAAAAAGGAGGGCTATCATTCAGGATTCAGTTGGGATGTCACATTCTGAGACAGGACGTCCCTGGCCTATCCAACCTTTGGTGGCTTCTGTGGTCTCTAGAGCATCACCCTGTTCCTCTTCATCACGGTATTTATCACTGCCTCTCTCCCACCTGTGGAATATTAGCCAGGGGACTAAGCTTGTCCACCTCAGGCTCTTCAGGATCTCAGCATCCAGGAAATGTTGATTAAACATTTGCCAAATGAAGAAATGATAGCTACCATTGAGGGAGCTCCCACCACACGGCTGGCTTGTGCTAAGCTCCTTCTATTTGCTGTCTCATGGAAACCTTGTAATTCTCCTAATATCTCCATCTCACAGACGACAAACTGAAGAGCAGAGTCACTCAGCAGCTGGACGCACATGCAGGATAACCAGGATTGGAGGGAGTTATCTCTAGACTAGAGCTTGGACTCTGCTCCACTGCGCTTAAACTACATCATCAACTGTAGTCTACAGAGTGAGTATTTAAACCACCGGGATCAGCAATTCATGGATCCTCCTGCTTGGCCTACTTCCTGATAAGAGCAACAGCAGCACCTTGTGGGCGGTGCTGTACAACAAGAGGTGCCTATCTTAAGTTTTGCAGGGAGGGAGAAGCCTGGTCAGCTGCAATCCCCCAGGGAGGAGGCAGTGGGACTCGACAAGGAGAGCTACCCACATGGCCAGAGGGACAGGAGGCCTGGGCTTTTCTTTGACGGGAGGGAGGGGAGTCTGAAGAGCAGAGTCACTCAGCAGCTGGATGCATGCACAGGATAACCGGGATTGGAGGGAGTTATCTCTAGACTAGAGCTTGGACTCTGCTCCACTGCGCTTAAACTACATCATCAACTGTAGTCTACAGAGTGAGTGAGTATTTAAACCACCAGGATCAGCAATTCACGGATCCTCCTGCTTGGCCTACTTCCTGATAAGAGCAACAGCAGCACCTTGTGGGCGGCGCTGTACAACAAGAGGCGCCTATCTTAAGTTTAGCGGGGAGGGAGAAGCCTGGTCAGCTGCAATCCCCCAGGGAGGAGGCAGTTGTGGAAAGGGGGACAGGAGGCCTGGGCTTTTCTTTGACGGGAGGGAGGGGAGCGCAGGGACGGCTACACTGCTTCACAAACCCAGCCAAATCCACTGTCACATCTCACCTGACCGGCAAAAAAGGCGTGCGGCAACGAGTCCGCACCAGGAAGCTGGGGTGTGGTTCCAGCTCATCTCAGTCGATGAATTTAGGAGCAACCAGGATGGCTAGAGGGCGTGGTTTTGTGAAGAGACGGGAAGCCCTCACCTATCACACCCAGGTGGTGGCATAGCAGAGGGGCCAGCAGTCTCACATCTCCCCACGCGTCCACCACACGTCAGGAAAACCCACTGCAGACATCTGCTTCACAAACCCAGCCAAATCCACTGTCACATCTCACCTGACCAGCAAAAAAGGCGTGCGGCAACGAGCCCGCACCAGGAAGCTGGGGTGTGGTTCCAGCTCATCTCAGTCGATGAATTTAGGAGCAACCAGGATGGCTAGAGGGCGTGGTTTTGTGAAGAGACGGGAAGCCCTCACCTATCACACCCAGGTGGTGGCATAGCAGAGGGGCCAGCAGTCTCACATCTCCCCACGCGTCCACCACACGTCAGGAAAACCCACTGCAGACATGACTTTGCCCACAAAGGTCCGTCTAGTCAAAGCTATGGTTTTTCCAGTAGTCACATATAGATGTGAGAGTCAGACTACAAAGAAAGCTGGATGCCAAAGAATTGATGCTTCTGAACTGTGGTGTTGGGAGAAGACTCCTGAGAGCCCCTTGGACTGCAAGGAGATCCAGTGAGCCCCTTCTAAAGGAGATCAGTCCTGGGTGTTCATTGGAAGGAATGATGCTAAGGCTGAAACTCCAATACTCTTACCCACTGCAGACATGACTTTGCCCACAAAGGTCCGTCTAGTCAAAGCTATGGTTTTTCCAGTAGTCACATATAGATGTGAGAGTCAGACTACAAAGAAAGCTGGATGCCAAAGAATTGATGCTTCTGAACTGTGGTGTTGGGAGAAGACTCCTGAGAGCCCCTTGGACTGCAAGGAGATCCAGTGGGCCCCTTCTAAAGGAAATCAGTCCTGGGTGTTCATTGGAAGGAATGATGCTAAAGCTGAAACTCCAATACTCTGCCCACCTGATGTGAAGAACTGACTCATTGGACAAGACCCTGATGCTGGGAAAGACTGAAGGCAGGAGAAGGGGATGACAGAGGATGAGATAGTTGGATGGCATCATCAACTTGATGGACTTGAGTTTGAGTAGGTGCTGGAGTTGGTGATGGACAGGGAAGCCTGACATGCTGCAGTCCATGGGGTCGCAAAGAGTCAGACATGACTGAGCAACTAAACTCAATCTAAGAGACAGGGGGACCTTACTGGTGTCCCCAAAAAGTAGTACAGAAAAGTGCAAACTGAATCTTAAAGGTTAATGACATAACCCAGGTTAGTTTACTATTTTAAAAAACTTAAGACTCTGCCTATAAAGCAAAGTGGTTTTTTATTGTGCACTTTGTATAACTGCTTATTTTTCACATAAATGCAGATTTTCACAGGATGACTATTTTAAAGTGTAGTGTACTTTGAAGACATATCATATTAAAAGTGTTAAATACTTAGAGAAACTGGGAAATCGTTTACTTGTTCTGTGGCCGGCGGGAGGGCGCCCCGCGCGGGAAGCCGGGCGCCGCGGGCCGGCTGCCGGGCTCACCTCGAGCATGTTGTAGATGATGTACAGCTTGATGACCGACTGGCCCCGGATCAGGTGGTACATCATGGAGTAGTCCACGTAGTGCGTCATGGAGTAGCAGATGACCAAGATGACCCCCTTCAGGACGTCACACACCTGGGCGGGCTGAAGCACACGTCTGTCCCTGAAACAGATGAGAAGTAACAAAAAAGGTGAGTCTCACCTTCCGTGCTCTTGAATAAATGATCTTTACGGGATAGGCAGTGGCAAACAAAGGGAACAGCAAACAAAACCTTCACGTTCACAAGGAAAGTTATGCTGACACCTCAACAGTAGCAAATTTCCTGCCCAGGTAGAGAATATAAAGATACTACACCAGAATTACAATGAGAGGAAGTGGGAACCTTAGCGAGTGACCACAGAGGGCAGGTGGCTGCTGGCCGAGTGCCTGGAAGCAATGGGTTTCCACAATGAGGACACAGGCCTCCCGGCTCATCAGGATCCTGGGGCCCACGGGCACGGCCCTCTGACACAGGGATAGCGTTCTACGCTATTTTCTGTTATCAGTTCTTACAGACAGCACGGTGTTCCACTGCGTGGATGCAGCGTAAGTTAACACAACACCGACAGATTTCCAGCCTTTCACAGCTATAATCCATGACGTAAGGTACGTGTCATACCTCGCAAGTGAAAACACATCCATGGGATAAAGTCTTAAAACTGGAATCTCACGTTATTTACGTTCACTTGTCCTTCTGGTAATACCTGTGCTGCCCTCTGCGAGTTGCACCAGTTTACACTTGCACCAGACGCCTGGAAGCTCACGTGCACCCATTCAGGGACACTGGCTAACGGCACTGGTGAGAAATCCAATCCAGCAGTTTCACTGTTGATTCCTCTCCCTAGAACACTGACATATTCTTTATGTATTTATCTATTCTTTCTGTGAATTCTCTCCTCGTATCTTCTTGCTAGTTTGTAGATGGTTGTTATATTACAAACATTAGCCCTCTGTAACATGAGCTGGAAATACCGTTGCCCTTGAATAACGGGTTTGAACTGTACGGGTCCACTTACACGTGGATTTTTTTCAATAAATACATTACTTCAGCGCTACGTGACCTGTGGTTGGTTGAGTCCACGGATGAGGAACCACAGACAGAGAGGAGTCCTGGATACAGAGGAACCAGGATATGGATATGGCGGGCTGGCCAGTGTGCCTGGGACTGGTACCCCAGCCCTCAGGGGCTCAAGTGCTGATGATGGTTTTTTCCCCTAATTAACATGAGCAGAATCATTCCTTACTTCTGAGGTCAGAGTACAAAGAGCTAAACCTAAATTGTGAATGGAAATGTATTCCTAAGATACAGGGAAAAAAATACACTACAAAAGAAGAAATTGAGATGTCTATCTGACACGGAAAGTTCCTGTGACTGGTATGGAAAGGTGTTTTCTCTCAGTCCACTGCAGGCGACTGCCCCCTGCCTTGGCAGCTTTTACATACCGTGCAATCAACAGAAAGCCCGAAGATCTGCGTCAGGAGGCGCAGAGCCTCTTCCTTCCACCACTGTGATGGCACTTTGGCTCCTACTAGGGGGTGAGCTCCCTTTCCAGGGGCCGCCGGCATCCTGAGCTTTCACTTACTGGCTGCTCCTTGGCTACCTACTCCCTGAGCTCCTGCCGAGCCCTCGGACATTCAGATCAGGGGCACTCTTCTTGCAAAGACCCTTGTTGGGTTCAGCAAGGACGGGTGACCGCTGCCCAGAGCGCTGTGTGCTGTGAAGTGAAGGTGAGGCACACAGGACCTCAGCAACGTGCCCTGGGCACGGCTTTCAGTCTCAGTCTCATCACAGAGAGAACACGGAGCCCGACAAACGCCCTGAAAAGAGGCAGACTCTGTGAAGACTGCGTCCAGGGAGGGCCAGCAGCGGATGACCCTGGGCTGAACCAACGAGCTTAGATGCAGAGATGGGTCAGGACGGTCCAGGTCACACCCCGGGCCTTAGACGGGCGCAGGAGAGCGAAAGGAGTTCTCAGCAGGGAAAGCTCAGATCTCGGGGGGAAACTGCCTCCAGGACAAGGCGGATGTATCTCCACCATCACTTTTCTGTCCTTCTGTCTCCAGGGCTCTTCTCCCTCCCCGCAGACGCGGCCCTGTTTTTCCCCATGAAATCCAGAGTGAGCTATGTCTTAGTTTGGACACAGCCCAGAGCACAGAACTCTGCCAAGGGCTGTGCAACTCTTAAGGGAATTCGCTGCCCCTCCCCCCACGCCGAGATAAGTATTTGTCAAGAGCTGGAGGTAAACATTTCTAATGCAAACAATGAGAAAAGCAGACTTGCGGACACTCTTGGGCTCCTGGACTGTCTGTACCCCCGAGACGGCCGGGGCACAAACGGCAGCATCAGCCAGGAGCACCCACCCACGTCCCCGCAGAAGTGCGGGCACAGATGGGCACACACTGAAATGCACACATCACCCACGGCCAGGGCCTTCTGTTTAAGCGTTGGAGGCTGTGCTTTATGAATGAAAGAAAACGACAGGAATGCAATGCAGGATGGCATTAGTAAATCTGCATTAATTACCCAAAGGATTTAGGTAACTAATTAAAGCAGCAATCTGTAGAATGGCATCTACTCAGCTGGTCTCAGCCAAAGCTCTTTAAGAGATGAAGGGACTTTTAACACATATATGTTCAATTGTGTCTCTTTATAAACATTTACAACAATGGAACAAGGAGACAGTACATTCTCTAAGAAGGAACCGGCTTCCCTGGTGGCTCAGATGGAAAGAGTCTGCCTGCAATGTGGGAAACCTAGGTTCGATCCCTGGGTCAGGCAGATCCCCTGGAGGAGGGCATGGCAACCCACTCCAGTATTCTTGCCTGGAGAATTCCATGAATGGAGAAGCCTGGCGGGCTACAGTCCACGGGGTTGCAAAGAGTTGGACATGACTGAGTGACTGAACTGAACCAAACATTGAAAAGCTATAATCGCAAATAACATAATACCACGCTGTTCAAACCAAGATGATACTAAGTTCAAAATCTAGCATAAACAACTTTAACTTAGCTTTATGTGGTTCGATCCCTGGGTCAGGCAGATCCCCTGGAGGAGGGCATGGCAACCCACTCCAGTATTCTTGCCTGGAGAATTCCATGAATGGAGAAGCCTGGCGGGCTACAGTCCACGGGGTTGCAAAGAGTTGGACATGACTGAGTGACTGAACTGAACCAAACATTGAAAAGCTATAATCGCAAATAACATAATACCACGCTGTTCAAACCAAGATGATACTAAGTTCAAAATCTAGCATAAACAACTTTAACTTAGCTTTATGTTGCCTAGGATTAAGCCAGGTTGGGAAAATGCAGAGGCACTGTAGAAACACGCTACAATCCCCAGGCCCTGTGTGGTGGGCCCCTCTCCAGGCACTTCGTACGTTCTCTCATTCAGTTTCCACAGTAACCTTATGAGATCCTATGAGGAAGGGACCACCACCATCCTAATTTCCCAAAGGGTATCAGGAACGTGCCTGCAGCTGCAGTTCAGAATTAACAAGTGGCGGAGCTAGGATCTGACTCTTGGCCTCTGGCTCTAGAAGGCAATTTCTCACTCCCGCCTACTATTCTAGATGTTTCTTTAAAAGAACTTTTTAAACTCACAGGAATCAGCAACTCAGCATGTTTGATCTTTCAGCCTAATTTAATACTGTATAATTTATCACTGTACTGTCATCTCATTTGGAAAAATGATTGTGCTAAATACCAAATATAGCTACAATTTTTGCTCTTTGTTTCTAAAAAGAGAGGGGAAAAAAAGGACTGTTTCCACTGGATCTGCTGCTTTCTGTGCACTCTCTGCTTTGGTGGAAATGTTCCATTGCTTACATCATAACTGGTTGCTATGGAGATGACTGATTTTAAAAATTAAAGAGATTTATTCAAATAAAAACTACAAGCAGCAGAAGTGTTCAGAATCAAAGGATCTTGCTATCAGATAAATGCCCCTGCAAATGAAAAAGGAAAGCTGCAAAAACTGAAGGAAAAAAAATTCTAAGGTGGCATCACAACCTCTCTGAAGTAAGATCGAACCTGAGTAAGTTCACCTGGTGGAAACAACCCGAGCCAGCTCCAATGTTTGTTTCCTTCTCTGCCAGGACACTTGTGGATGACTGTGTGATATGTGTTTCCAACTCCAAAGGAAGCTTATCCACCAGCCCTGCCAATTAGCTCTGAACCGGTTCTTGAGTAATGCTTTCAGGGAGAAGCTCTTCCTTATAAATGCCCATTAAACAGCAGTTACTCGCAATTCATTTTGCAATGCTGAAAATCCCACACAAACACATAAACAAATGGAGGAAGCTGCTGGACAAAGTGAAAACCCGCTAATCTAATTTATAGCTTGGCTATCCGTTATCACAAGACAAGTCCTATTAACAAGAAATTCAACAGAACTTAAAATCATTTAAAACTTCCAGGTTAAGCCACGCTTGCGGAATTTAAACTTTCTACATTTCTAAATTTTATCTTTCGGTCATTCAAATGCTTTCCCTGGATTTGCACATTTACCCGGGAAAGGACCCCGTTGCTTCAAGGGCACTCCTGGGGAACAGAGTGATGGGGCAGACAAAGATGGTCAGTCGCAGGGTTTTCCTCACCCTGGGCAGCAGGAGGTGCTCAGCTGACGAAGCCTGAAGTGTGAGCTGACAAGTGAACAGCAAGACCAGGAAAGAGGAGGCAGCGTCCGTGACCACGAGACCTCGGTAATCCGTGCCTACTTCATGTTCAAATCGCTGTTCAAACATGCCAAGGCACCAGCGCGAGGCACTTCATCACAAAACACACAGGCTGGAGTTATCTTTCTCTCTTAATGCTTCTAGCTGCTCATGGTATGACTGAACGAATGAAGAAATAAAAGGACTATTGGAAAAATGTGAAAAGTCAAAAATGGTGTCCATTTTTGAAAGAGAAGTCATTTTCTAATTTTAAAGTAAACTGCAATAAACTATTGAGATTAAGAGATTTTCCTTACTTAGAAGACTGAAAATTGAACACCTTAAGTTTTTGCAACAGATGGTAGAAAAATTAATGACAAATGCTTAAACTGAATGACTAAAGTGTTTCTTGGGCTTTAAAATGATTCCAAACTATACTAGGGAAAAAAGCACTGGCTTGATAAAGCTATGTTTGGTGCCTGGATGATGCAAAATAAAAACCACTCACATCGAAGGAACTTAAGCTCACGTGAAGGAACTGATGTGGTGTGGGGAGTTGAAGGACTTGATGTCAAATCTAGACAACATGTGTAATTGAAGTTCATTTTATCAAGTGATCTTCCTAGGTTAGGTGAGATTCTGCTCAAATCCTGCATAAATGTGGACAAAACTGTCACCAAGTTAGGATAAGGAAGCTCGTTTCCTTCCGAAGCGTCCATCTCCAAACAGTCATGTCTGTTTCTCATGTAATCAATATCTTGTTTGTACTGATGTCAATTTGGCCAAGAGAATAGAAGAAAAATCAGGGTTTACTCACCACGAGGAGTCCCTGTGACACCACATTCCACTCTACAAAGGAAGTGAGAGTGCTCCTCCCTTCGGTCTGATTTACGAGAGAGAAAGAGAGAGAGAACGTTGTAATGTCGCTACGCTACTGAGCGCGCCAAGGTGAGGAGGAGGAGGAAGGGACAACGACACCTGCGGTGGGAAGACCCTCTGACGAGACCCTGCTCTCTACAAACGAGCACGGAGGCCCGGCCTGGGCGGGGGAAGGCCGGCCGGCTGCGATTCCCGGAGAAGTGGCGCGAGCATGGCCGGGGCAGCACTAACCACTCAGGTCGGAATTAAGGCTTATGTCTGAAAAGAGGAAAAATCTCATGTGTGTGTGTGTTCGTGTGTGAAGTTCATTTCAGGGAGAACCACCTTGGAGGAGGTAAGGCAGGGGGAGGAAACCCAATGGGTTAAGAAACGCTCGAGCATCTGAAATTCCTAATTCTTCAAGAGATGAGAGAGATTTCTATGGGGTAAATTACCACTGCCTTAAAAACAGAAAGGTACTTGAAGCTTCCTAAGAGACATGCTTAAAACCAGGGTAAGAAATCAGTAAAATTTACTTGCACATATTTTATTTGCTCTAATAGTAAAAGAAAAACACTCTACCATTTACTACTTAAACCTCACCTACACTTACAGCCGTCTAAAATATCACAGCAAAATTTTCAAAACCATCAGTTCTTGGCACCAGATAGTATCATTTTTCTCTACAACTTCACTCACCTTCTAACTCGAGTAAGACTGAGGATTCTAAAACACAAAATGAAGTCACAGCTTGGAGGAGGAAAAACGATTCATAAAAATGCCATGTAAATTAGAAATACACATACAACTGTTATTATTTATTTATTCTATAAGTTCAGAAAAATAACACTGGGTACCTCTTTAGCATAAAGCACACTATGCTACATTTAGCAGAATGTAGCTACTGGAAGCAGTCTACTTTTCTAAAACCAAAATACTTTCATTCTTTCAAGAAACAAAGATATCTCATAAAATAAACCAAAACTTAATTCTCATTTTCATCTCATCATTTAAAAAATTATCTTAATTCAAGAATTTTCTCAAATGTTTTCCCAAAATTATACTACCCTACCTGAGAAAGAGGGAAGAGATACATAAATCAATAGGCTTTTAGAGAACCTGCATGTATTTATTTTAACCTACAACAAGGTATGTAAGGGCAAAGATTCTTCAAAATTGTTAATTCGTTAGCAATAAATTTCCACCTAGTTATTCTTGAAATTGCTACGGGTGGATGTAAACGTTTTATGGAAGCAGTGCACCCTTTGCAGATAACGTGCATACAACTACAGAGTCAAGAAAAATTACCCTGCCAACATCTCAAAATAGACAAATATTTTCACAGGGTCAGAGGCTGGCAAAGTGCCCACCAGTGGAGCAGCCACAATACAGGCCGGCCTCCTTAAGGGCTGCTGAGCGGCCTCAGCCTGAAGGAAAAGCCACGAGTCGGCTCTGTGTCGGGGCCGATTAAACCCCTAAGCCAAACCCTGTGGCCGGTTCACGGAAGATTCAGAAGTGGGTTCAAAGAGTCCATTCTAAATCAGAAAACCTGGCAGACTGTCAGCTTCCACAGGCCCCACAAACACCGTGCCAGACGTGACTGCACGTACAGGAGGTGAGGGCGCCGACCCTGTTTCTGAAAGGAGGGCCGTGCCAGCCCCCGGCCACTGTCGGACGCCGACAACACCGCACCAGGGCCTGCGAACTGCTGCTGCGTCCATGCGGGCACCTTCATCACTTTGACAAATATCCCTTCTCCTCCCTCCCAACTTTTTGGGTATAATTTCTAAGAACTAAGAGACTAGGAAGACAATAACTTTGTTTGTTTTGGGCTGCAGCTAGAGGCAGGTGGAATTTTAGTTCCCTGACCAGGGATCAAATCTGTGCCCCTGCTCTGGAAGCATGGGATCTTAACCAATGGACTACCAGAAGTCCCTAACTTTTTTTTTTATAACAGAAAGGAAACTAAAACACAGGAGTGTGAGAAAAAGGAAATAGAAAAAAATACAATTGACCTCTTTGCTGATCTTTTTCATTTCTTCTTATCTCTTCGAAAAAATAAAGTCAGACTGAAGGAAAGAGCACTTTTTGCTTGCTGAAAAAGATGGAACATGATACAGCCACAGGAAAGAAAAGTCAAATAATCCTGAATAGAAGTAGAATGTTGGAAGAAAAAGAAGGCAAAACTTGTTTGATTAATAATTTTGTAAAACAGAAAACGTATTCATATACTCCTAAAATATCTGAAAGGTTTTAGACTTAGTATTAAAAATAGTTTTGGTAATACAATTTTTTACATTATATTTCAAGTTTCANGATGGACTGGTTGGATCTCCTTGCAGTCCAAGGGACTCTCAAGAGTCTTCTCTAACACTATAGTTCAAAAGCATCAATTTGTCAGCATTCAGCTTTCTTTACATTCCAACTCTCATATCCATACATGACTACTGGAAAAAAACATAGTTTTGAATTTGGTTTTTGATGGAACTTTGATGGACCTTTTGATGGACCTTTGTTGGCAAAGTAATGTCTCTGCTTTTTAATATGCTGTCTGGTGAGAGCTTTTCTTCCAAGGAGGAAGCATCTTTTAATTTCATGGCTGCTGTCATCATCTTCACTGATTTTGGAGCCCCCAAAAATAAAGTTTGCCACTGTTTCCAGCGTTTCCCCATCTATTTGCCATGTGATAACAGGATTAGAAGTGATAGGACCAGTTGCCATGATCTTAGTTTTCTGAATGTTGAGTTTTAAGCCAACTTTTTCACTGTCCTCTTTCACTGTCATCAAGAGACTCTTTAGTTCTTCACTTTCTGACATAAGAGTGGTGTCATCTGCATATCTGAGGTTATTGATATTTCTCCTGGCAATCTTGGTTCCAGCTTGTGCCTCATCCAGCCCAGCATTTCCCATGATATACTCTATGTATAAGTTAAATAAGCAGGGTGACAATATACAGCCTTGACATACTCCTTTCCCAATTTGGAACCAGTCTGTGGTTCCGTGTCCAGTTCTAAATGCTGCTTCTTGACCTGCATACAGATGTCTCAGGAGGCAAGTCAGGTGGTCTGATAGTCCCATCTTGTTAAGAATTTTCCACAGTTTGTTGTGATCCACACAGTAAAAGGCTTTGGCATAGTCAATAAAGCAGAAGTAGATTATTTTTTTCTGGAACTCTCTTGCTTTTTTGATGATCCAATAGATGTTGGAAATTTGATCTCTGGTTCCTCTGCCTTTTCTAAAACCACCTTGAACATCTGGAAGTTCACAGTTCATGTACCGTTGAAGCCTGTCCNTTGCTGCTGCTGCTGCTAAGTCTCTTCAGTCATGTCTGATTCTGTGCGACCCCATAGACGGCAGCCCACCAGGCTCCCCCGTCCCTAGGATTCTCCAGGCAAGAACACTGGAGTGGGTTGCCATTTCCTTCTCCAGGGCATGAAAGTGAAAAGTCAAAGTGAAGTCACTCAGTCGTGTCCGACTCTTCACGACCCCATGGACTGCAGCCTACCAGGCTCCTCCATCCATGGGATTTTCCAGGCAAGAGTACTAGAGTGGGGTGCCATTGCTGTATACCTAATAATGGCAAAATAATATTCCGATTTTTATTTATGTGATAGTTATAACTAAAAGTATATAATATCTCATTCTTGTTTTTACCTTTTATTGCATAGTCCCATTATTATTCAATGAAACTGAAACCCTGTGAATAGTGTTATTAAGGTAATGAGATATTTACATAAAATATTCACAAATAAGAGACTTATTTAAGCTTTAAATTCTAATACCTGCACTAAAGAGTTAAAACTGGAAAATCATTACCAAAAATTGAGTCACAGATGTAAAAACAAACTTATGGTTACCAAGAGGAAAGTGTGGGGAGGGATAAATTGGGAAATTGGGATTGACATACACACATTTTTTTATATATATACATATTTTATATATATATATAAATAGGCAATTAATAACCAATCACATAGCACAAAAAACTCTACTCAATATTCTTTAATAATCTATATGGAAAAGAATCTAAAAAAGAGAGGATATATGTATATGTATAACTGATTCACTTTTGTGTACAGCAGAATTAACCCAACATTGTGAATTAACTATACTCCAATAAAAGTTAATTTAAATAAATAAAATAAAATTGGGAGCTTATTTTGGGCTCAGGCTTCCCTGGTGGCTCAGACGGTAAAGAAACTGACTGCAGTGCAGGAGACCCAGCTTCAGTCCCTAGGTTGAAAAGATCCCCTGGAGGAGGAAATGGCAACCCGCTTCAGTATTCTTTCCTAGAGAATTCCATGGACAGAGAAACTGGTGAGTTACTGTCCATGGGGTTGAAAAGAGTCAGACATGACTGAGTGACTAACACTTCATGACAATGCATCAAACTGTCACCTTACAAATGTGAAAACAAAATAATTAGGAGAAATAGTCATAAAATACTATAGATTTTCTTGTGGTAGGACCACACAGAAATGGTAATAAAATTTCAAAGCAGATCTTAATGGGAATACTGAATACAGCCCAAATTTAGCTTCTAAAAATATGGATCATATACTCCATATTTTAACAGTGAGTAAAAACTGGAAATTCACTACTTTTATTAATATTGGGAAATGAAGCACAAGCAAACTCTCTCAATGATGTCCAGCCAGTGAATGTCTCTGATATGCTTTAAAACGTGTAGTTAAGACCCTCTGCTATTTTCCATGCCTCACCGAGGACCTCTTCTTGAAATGGAGGGAAAAAGTCAATCACCTAAAACACCTTCAAACCTTTTGAAAACTCAACTAGGTAAAGTACCCAATAAACAATAACAATGCTCAACTCAGGTATAATTCTTTAGAAGCCAAAATGCTTAATTTGAACTATGGAAGCCCATCCTGTGACACTCTATCTAAAATACTAAACTGAATTTCAGACTGCTGGGTAGAGACTGGGTTGAACAAAATGGACAGAATTTTAATAAAAAATAAAATTTCTTTTATTTAACCTCCAGTGCATTAGTCAGAAGACATAATTTTATAAATTCACTGCTATTAAATATAAAAATAAACATGTTTCACATCAGGGAGTGATTAATACTCATCCATATGCTTTCTGAAATCCAACATTTGTGTTTTGAATCCAAAGGTTCACAAGACAGAAAACATTCCAGACATAACCTTTCAAGTTCTGAAATAGTATTTAGTCAATCACAGACCCTGTGGTTTTAGGATAACTGCTTCTTTTAAATACAGGATTAACCCTTTTAAAACTATGACCAGGTTAACATCTAAGACCAGAAATTCATCAACAGAAGTTTCCTAGAATAAAGTACCACTGAAACATTACACGAGGGTAAGAGTATTATCATACAGACAGAGAACCAAAATTTTTTATTTGAAAGTAGTGTCTTAGTAATCAAGGTCCTTGTGCCCTTTGTGTAATGGAGGCAATTGAAGAGTGGAGGCAATAAGAAAATTACTTGTATTATCATCAGTATCTCTTATAAATCTGGCTAAAAATCTAAGAGAGATATATCAGGGTGATGAAAACAGAATAAAAAGGAGAGGTAGAAAGCAAAGAGGAACTAAAGAGCCTCTTGATGAAAGTGTAAGAGGAGAGTGAAAAAGTTGGCTTAAAACTCAACATTCAGAAAACTAAGATCATGGCACCTGGTCCCATCACTTCATGGCAAACAGATGGGGAAACAATGGAAACAGTGTCAGACTTTCTTTTCTTGGGCTCCAAAATCACTGCAGATGGTGACTGCAGCCATGAAATTAAAAGATGCTTGCTCGTTGGAAGAAAAGTTATGACCAACTCAAACAGCATATTCAAAAGCAGAGACATTACTTTGCCAACAAAGGTTCATCTAGTCAAAGCTATGGTTTTTCCAGTAGTCATGTATGGACCATAAAGAAAGCTAAGCACCAAAGAATTGATGCTTTTGAACTGTGGTGTTGGAGAAGACCCTTGAGAGTCCCTTGTACTGCAAGGAGATCCAACCAGTCAATCCTGGAAGAAATCAGTCCTGAATATTCACTGGAAGGACTGATGCTGAAGCTAAAACTCCAATACTTTGGCCACCTGATGCAAAAAACTGACTCACTGGAAAAGACCCTGATGCTGGGAAAGACCGAGGAGATGGGGACAACATGGTTGGATGGCATCACCAACTCAATGGACTGGAGTTTGAGTAACCTCTGAGAGTTGGTATGGACAGGGAAGCCTGGCGTCGCAAGTGGACATGGGGTCACAAAGAGTCAGGCACAACTGAGTGACTGATTAATAATTCGCTCCTACCTTCTGAGTAATCCTCTACAGATATACCACAGTTAAAGTATGTCTCACAAATTTCAATAAGCTGTGTTCAACATGTTTTTAAATTTCACTTCAGGCTTCTTTGACTTGTATTATTGATTCCATTGTGGTTGGAGACACATTTGTTATGATTTCAATACTGCAGTCCATGGGGTTGCAGAGAGTCAGACACTACTGAGCAACTGAACTGAACTGAACTGATCAGAATAATATTGCAAACCGACATGGGGCAAGACCACACAGAAAAGGTAATATATTTTCAAAGCAGGTCTTAATGTGAATTCATATCACCAATCCTTGTTTTTCTTCCCACTGTGTGTGTGTCTGTGTGCGTGCAACTGTAAAGACTAGAACAAAGAAATTGCTGCATACATCGCATATACTTGCAAATCTTAGCAAAATCTTAGATTTCAATCTTACGGTTGTCAATTGCCACTTCTTGCAGAAAGCCCAGATATTCCTGAATGATTCTCATGCCCTAATTCCACATTTGCATGGCTTTGTTGTAGGCTGAAGTCAGGAAGTGGGGAGAAGTACCCTCACCAGAAGCACTGTGTAGGGCAGCTGCCCTTGATAAGTCACCCTACATCTCGCTTGTCCAGGATTCCTCCCACAAAGGTTAGGAAGAGCTGAAAGGGATGCCGGGGTAATGGCTGACTATGGTAGGATTTGTTCTCTTCGTAAGTCCTGGGGAGAATACTGCCTCCAATTGTCGGTGGTTTCCATTGAACGTGGAATTCAGGTTCCTTGATTTTCATCCCAGGACAACTATCAGCAATTCCAAGGCAAGAGGAAAAGTTCTCAGCATCACACTGCAAGATTACATTATCTATAGTTTGTTTTGTTAAATTAACTTGAAAAGCATATCTTGAAGTTCAAATCAGTAAAAGAACATTAAGAATTTTAAAGGTTGAGATAGACCTACATAAATATTTGTTGCTGTTGTTTACTTGCTAAGTTGTATCTGACTCCTTGCAATGCCATGGACAGTAGCCCGCCAGGCTCCTCTGTCTATGGGTTTTCCCGAGCAAGAATACTGGAGTGGGTTGCCATATTCTTCTCCAGAAGATCTCCCAACCCAGGGATCAAATCTGCATCCTCTGATTTGGCAGACAGATACTTTACCACTAAGCCATCAGGGAAGCACATAAATATAGTTCATTTAATTTAAAAAGATCTTTAAATACACAATAATAATTAGGTTCATATAAAAACCTAACTATGACAGATTATGTATCAATATATAGTTATTTTTCTAGGTGTATGCTAAGTCACTTCAGTCATGTCTGACTCTTTTGGACCCTATGGACTGTAGCCCACCAAGTTCCTCTGTCCATGGGATTCACCAGGCAAGAATACTGGGATGAGTTGCCATTTCTTCCTCCAGGGGATCTTCCCAACCCAGAGATCAAAGTTAGCACATGAAGAAAAATACAATACAGAGTAAATGTTCTCTAAATAGCAGTTGAAAAAAATGAATGAATATTTGAATAAGTGAAATAAGCATAAGAAATTAAATTCAAGAATTTGCTAAAAAGTTAATCCTGATGGCTCAGACAGTAAAGAATCTGCCTGTATGCAGGAGACTTGGATTTGATTCCTGGGTGGGGAAGATCCCTTGGAGGAGGGCATAGCAACCCACTCCAGTATTCTTGCCTGGAGAATCCCATGGACAGAGAAGCCTGGCAGGCTATAGACTGTAGGGTTGCAAATAGTCAGACATAACTCAGGCAACTGAGCACGAATGCACACAATCCAAATATATATATATATAGGAGTGTGTCTAAATTACAAGAAATGGTAGGTGTTTAGACCTTAAGAGTTTGCAAGAAAAAAAAATCAAGTGAAATACCTCCTCTGAATATAAATTATTTTTTTCTATATTATTGTGATAAATGAGTATGTTTTGGAGCTTTCACTGACAGATCTCCAAAGAATTTCTCATTATGTTGGGCAGCTCTTTAACAAGAGTGTATACTGATCTTCCACTTCCTTTGACAGTAGAGGACAAGGGGATTAAAGGCACCAAGCTTTTTTTCCAGTATTCCACTCAAGAGGGTGGCTGCCAGCTGAGAGCACCCCAGGAGGAAGGGATGTGGGGTGGATCACTGGTGCTGAGGACTGAGATGGGAGGAGAATGACAGTCTGGAGCCAGGTCTCCTGTGGCAGGGATCTGTGCCTTGAGGATTCCTCTGTGCTTGTGTGCTAGGTCACTTCAGTTCTGTCTAACTCTTTGGGACTCCATAGGCTGTAGTCCCCCAGGCTCCACTGCCCATGGGATTCTCCAGACAAGAATACTGGAGTGGGTCGCCATGCCCTCCTCCAGAGGATCTTCCTAACCCAGGGATCAGACCCGCATCTCTTATGTCCGCTGCATTGGCAGGTGAGTTCTTTACCACTAGCGCCACCTGGGAAGGGATCCCTCTGGGGCTCAATCAAAGAGAGCAAACACATGCTCCCCAAGAGATTCAGTTATAGGACCTCACCCACAGAGGGTACTAACTAGAGAAAGAGCAATGACCAAAAAGTAACCTCTTCTTTTCTTTCCTCTAGGACTGTCAAATGAAAGGAGTGTTTAAGAAGAAGGAGAGGAAGGAGCAAGTGGCAGACTGAATTGCTATCCTTCAAGCCCCTCACGCTTGAGCCAAGCAATGGGTAAAAGATGAACTGAGTTTGCGGCTGATTTTTTTGCACTGAACTGGACTTTCAAAAACCAAGAGTGGCCAGAAATTTGTTGAACCTGCCAAGGTTGCCGTTACATGGTAGAAAAGGAGAATCTGACTTTACCAGGTTGGACACAATGACGGGGTCAAAAAATAAAAAGTGCTCTATTTATATTTCACTGAGTTGATGCTTCTCAATAGTTAGTTTTACTCAAAAATGAACAGAGCCCACGTTTTCCTTTCACTTGCCTCAAAATCTAATAATTTTGAACTATACGAAGCAGAGAAATTAAGTACTTTAACATTAGTCTATAATAAAATTAAACTCTACCATTTTTCATTGTTAAGAAATGAACACGACAACAGTTTTTTAAGTAAATAAATTACATTGCAATTGATACATCAGAACTATAGAATTTGCAGCAAATTCATATCTATCACTTTCATGCATTGAGAAGGAAATGGCAACCCACTCCAGTGTTCTTGCCTGGAGAATCCCAGGGACGGGGGAGCCTGGTGGGCTGCCGTCTATCGGGTCTCACAGAGTCGGACACGACTGAAGTGACTTAGCAGCAGCAGCATATCTAGCAGGAAAATAGGCATTTTTATCAAATCAAATAATTTTTGCAATCACCATACAATATTGTATGTGATACTCAGCCACAAAGAGCAGTTGCGCAACATTAAGTGATGCTATAGTCATTAGCAGTGTATTAGCATCAAGTCTGTACAACAGTAGTATCCTATGAAAGCAAGGGCAGGCTTGTTCTCCTCGGGATTCCCATGACGCAGCCTGTGTGTGTGTGTGTGTGTGTGAGAGTCGCTCAGTCATGTCCCACTCTTTGTGACCCATGAACTGTAGCCCGCCAGGCTTCTCTGTCCATGGAATTCTCCAGGCAAGAATACTGGAGTGGATTGCCATTTCTTTTTCCAGAGTATCTTCCTGACCCAGGAATCGAACCCTGGTCTCCTGCATCATAAGCAGATTCTTTACCAGTTGCGCTACAGGGAAGTCCTCAGCCAGTGCCTGAGACATAATAATTGCTGTGTATTGAATGGGCTTCCCAGGTGGTGCTAGTGGTAAAGAACCCACCTGCTAACGCAGGAAACATAAAGAGATGCAGGTTTGATCCCTGGGTTGGGAACACAGCAACCCACTGCAGTACTCTTGCCTGGAGAAATTCATGGACAGCAAGCTTGGCGGCTACAGTCCATAGGGTCACAAAGAGTTGAACATGACTGAACAGACTTAGAACACACACATGAATGAACGTTAGAGCATTCAAAACAGGGCATCTGTGGTAGGCAGCTGTCACCTCTGGTTCTTCTTTCTCCTACATTAATAAGCAAATCTACTCATTTTCTACATTTTCCTAAATAGCAACAGAATCCTGAGGAAATACAGAAAGCCATATTTTAAGATTTTTGCTTCACTATGGGGATGAAAGATATAACAAATACACCTTCAGAAATGATAAGATAAAGAAATTAACTTTTTTCTGATACTGGATTGAAATAGGTAAAAGAAAATTCTGGATAACAAATTATTGGAACTAAAGAATCTTTTGTGTTCTGATATGCATTTATGAAATAACTCATAAAATCATTTCAGTAAATAAAAGCTAAGTAATCAAAATTTTCTAAATATATTCTCCTGAAAAAAAAGGGCAAAGGCTAATAAAAATAAATTCTATTTTGACTTGTGAAATATTCCATCAAATTTAATCAAATTTTAGAATACAATAAAAACATTTTAATAACTACAGAATTCCATAATATTCACTAAATCATTTTTTAAGTGATCTATGTTTTATATTATATCTTGGAACAAATAAACAGAAAAAAATTTAAAGTCTCATTGTTCTGTTTCCCCAAATAACCATTTTAACAAAATACATCTTTTTTGCAATAATATTTACCTAAATTTAGCTTTTGTAACATTGCTCTGGAACTTTACATTTCCTTAGTCCTAGTTTTAGTTTTGTTTTCTCACTTTGAGTAGGCTGTGTATATGAGAATGAAATTACTGGCACACATGACCTTGGCTGAATTATGGAGGGGACTTCTGAAAATATTGCTCTCTGTTACTACTTGCATTCCAAAGAAAGAATCTAAGGGCATTCACAATGATAAATACTAAAAACAGATTGATGTACACACACAGGGACAAATATTACTAAGAGCCTCTCTTTTCTTTGGGCTGAAACACTTCAATGTAAGTTCTCCTGCTTACTAACTACATGACATTGAGCACATTTTTTTGACCTCTCCATACTCCATTTCATTTGTAAAGTGGAGGTAACAAACCTCTTGGGGTTGTTGTTACAGCTCAAGTGAGTGAAAAAAAGGAAACATCATTGCTTGATACACAGATTGTGTATAAAAAACAGTGGTCTTCATGCTTCATAAGACTTCACAGGTAGGAATTTCATCTTCATTTTATATCCAAGCACTGATCATGGTGCCTATCAAAATATATATAAAATAACTTCTGGTTCAGGTGTGGGGGTGTGTGTGTGCTCAGTTGGGTTCGACTCTTTGGGACCTCATGAATTGTAGCCCACCAGGCTCCTCTGTCAAGGAAATTCTCCAGGCAGCAATACTGGAGTGGCTTGCCATTTTCTACTCTAGGGGATCTTCCATCCCAGGAATCGAACCTGTGTCTCCTACACTGGCAGGTGGATTCTTTACTACTGCACTACTTGTAGGTTTCAGGTGTGTCTGTATATTCCTGAGTCCTTTGACAAATGTAAAGATTTAAAGCAAGCAGGGAGAAGCATCTGAGTGAATACGGGCAACGAGACTTACCTTAATTTATATCTCAGGATGAACCAATATAGCAAGGCTATTTGTTGGGTTTTTAAAAAACATATACAGGCCCCCAAGATCTTTTTACCAACTCAACAACACTTACATGCTCTAGGTGAGTTAGCCTTTGGCATCGAAGACGTCACAGACTAGAATGGGATGAGAAATGTATAAATAATTACCATACAATGGATGCAAGCAATAACAGAGACCTCAGAACAATACGGCTTCAGAGAAGAGAGTGCCCCTCCTGAGTCGTAAGAAAGGTATCACAGATAAGGTGAGGTCCTGGAGAGGCCTCCACTGGGTTGATTGGTTTCCTGAGTTGTCAGGGCTTTACCTTGACTCATATAGTTGATGTCTGTGACCCTGGCATCTAGTTTCAGTTGATCCTTTCTATTTAGCCTCTCTCCGGTCATGTTTCTTCTTTTCAGCTCCCAAACTTGACCTCTCCACCCTGAAAACTAAACATGATTGTTGACATCTGTATCTCAGGTTTCAACATCTGTTCTTGTGTCCTGTTCTCAGTCAAAGGCTGACTCACCTCTGCTCAGATTTTGATCATGAGAGTATCTGCTAACTAGGTCAGAATATTCTTCAGGAAATGGATTTGGGTCTCTTCCAGGGAAAGCAACGCAAGCCCCAACACTTACTTAGAACATAGTTATCACTGCTACTACACAACTAACTCCCAAGACACAAATGATAATTCAGAATTTGCCTGGAATTTAAAAACTCACTTGTCCGAGCCTCCATGCTTGGTCTTTTAACAATCCATAAAGTACCCTCAACCTGTAGACTCTATGTAACACTGCCTCCAAGGATCTGTGAAGCTCCAGCTGAAAGCTCCTCCATCTACATAATTTTTCTAGATTCTACATATGGGTGGTTTGGGATTGACACGTATATACTATTGATACCATAATGGAGCCTGGTGGGTTACTGTCCATAGGGTCACAAAAAGTCGGACACGACTGAAGCAACTTCACACACATAAAACTGTTAAACAATGAGAATATACTCTATAACACAAGGAACTCTACTTAATGCATTGTGGTGACCTGAATGGTAAGGAAGTCCAAAAGGGAGGGGACAGATATGTATGTGTGGCTGATTCATTTTGCTGTACAGCAGAAACTAACACAACGTTGTAAAGCAACCCGACTCCAATAAGAAGTAATTTTTAAAAACAGAGATATTATACCTAAAAAAGGAAAAAGAAAGCGCCTTAAAGTGCCAACCTGGCCTGCACAGGATGTAGAACCTTCCAGCCAGATCTGATTCTGGAACAGGCCTGAGGTCTGGTCTCCTGCGGTCTCAGTCCAGCCACCCAACCACCCCCTGCCACTCCTCCACGGAGCTTCAGCTCTGACTCCCAAGAGCTCCAGGAGGGAGAGACAGTCTGAAAGAAATAGAAAAAGTTCCTAAATGCTCATTCTGTTCAGATGAAACCTGAGCTTTCAGTAACTTTAAAACATTAAAAAACTTTAAAAGATTTAAACTAAAAGATTTTAAAAAGCTTCCAATGACACAAAAATCATGATATGAACTTGCACAGATGGTAGAATTATCTTTCATATATTCAGTGTTACACATAAAAATATTAAGAATAAAATGAAGGAAGAAAGATGCAGAAAATGAACTTGAGAGATCTGGAAATCCTGTATGAATATTATCTCCAAGGATTAGAAGTTAGAGATATTTTGATCTAACTAAAGCATTTGATGTCTTCAATGCTTGTATGTTTAATTGTTTCAACACCAGAATGGGTCATACTTCTCTCTATACATTTTCAGGTTATCACTTTCTGCTATGACAGACTGAACTATACCACCAATGGAAGTGACATCCCTTCTTCACTGGGAAAAAAATTCTTCTTCTCCTTCTACCTCCACTTATTCCTCCTCTTTGTCATCCTCTTTACTTAACTAGGACAACCAATAGGCTACTATGATATCGTAAATTTTTAGGGAAAATAACCATTGCTCAAAATATCTCTATTTTGAGTTAGATTTTGAAAATAAATTAATTTATTTGAATTGGGTCATGAATGGCAATGCCACGTAGTACTGGCAAAGAAGAGAAAGAAAATAGAGTCAGGACCCCATAACTTTTGTCTCAATCCAATGAGAGCTGTCAGTACTTTTGGAGCTAAGAAAATTTTAATGTCCTGGTACTTCAACGCTAAGATAAAGGAAGAGAGAGAAAGAGGGAAGAAAAACAATGGTAGATTTTTAATTTAGGAAAGTTTTACACACAGCAATAATTTGATACTTTATGATGATAAACAGGAGCATCAGAATTTTCTGGGTTCTCTAGTAGTGTCACCTTATATTAATTCCTCATGCTCTCCCATCATTAACTATTCTGTTTTATGCTTTCTTCTACTTCTCACAAATATACTCTGCATTCATTTTTCCCTTCAAGCTAATCAATCTGAATTACTACAATGTTAAGTAATTCACTGTGCACTTCGGTAGACTATAAATGTACGAAAAACCTCACTATGCAGCAAGATGTACTTATTGTTGGAGTAGCATCCATCCTGGTCTGATGTCTAAATCAGCAATGCATTCAGCAGCACTTCTCAGGCAGAATTCTCAGTTTACTCAAACACATTCATGATTATTTCTTCGTCTACTCAAAGGAAGTGTAGGAATACAAATGAATTTGCCGCTATCTTTGCAGGAAAAAAAAACACTGCTTTTTCTAAATCAGTAGGGGTTGACAACACACTTCAGTGTCTCATCCTTTAAAAACACTATTTGAATATAACAGAGATGACACCAAAGAGTCAGACAAGGCTGAAGCAATTTAGCATGAACACCTATTACATTTACTCTATAGCTACCCAAAACAGCAGATGAAAGACTTCCAAGAAATTCCTTTAATACAGAGACACCTCCTGAACTGCACGCTATGACAGTATTTTTGGATTGGGGAAACATCTATTTCCTACTTCCTTTGGACGTTTTTATAATTACACCTTACATAGAACATGAGAAAGACCATCCAATCCTTGCATGATTAGAAGAGATCTTCTCTGAAGAGAATTCAGTGAGTATGGTGAGATTTATGAAGTCTGCACATATTCTTGGATGTCTTCAAATGCTTGTATGTTTAATTGTTTCAACACCAGAATGGGTCATACTTCTCTCTATACATTTTCAGGTTATCACTTTCTGCTATGACAGACTGAACTATACCACCAATGGAAGTGACATCCCTTCTTCACTGGGAAAAAAATTCTTCTTCTCCTTCTACCTCCACTTATTCCTCCTCTTTGTCATCCTCTTTACTTAACTAGGACAACCAATAGGCTACTATGATATCGTAAATTTTTAGGGAAAATAACCATTGCTCAAAATATCTCTATTTTGAGTTAGATTTTGAAAATAAATTAATTTATTTGAATTGGGTCATGAATGGCAATGCCACGTAGTACTGGCAAAGAAGAGAAAGAAAATAGAGTCAGGACCCCATAACTTTTGTCTCAATCCAATGAGAGCTGTCAGTACTTTTGGAGCTAAGAAAATTTTAATGTCCTGGTACTTCAACGCTAAGATAAAGGAAGAGAGAGAAAGAGGGAAGAAAAACAATGGTAGATTTTTAATTTAGGAAAGTTTTACACACAGCAATAATTTGATACTTTATGATGATAAACAGGAGCATCAGAATTTTCTGGGTTCTCTAGTAGTGTCACCTTATATTAATTCCTCATGCTCTCCCATCATTAACTATTCTGTTTTATGCTTTCTTCTACTTCTCACAAATATACTCTGCATTCATTTTTCCCTTCAAGCTAATACTGGCTACCACAGTCCCTGAGGGTCTCTTGATCATTTGCACTTTTTGCCCATGAAGAGTAAATGTATCCACTGCAAGTTGCTTTGGGAAAAGGCAGAGAAAGTTGCATTGCTCAGAAAAATCATTTGCCCAGGTTTCCTTCTTAGTGGGGAAAGTGAAGATGACTTTCCAGCCGGTGAAAGGGAGGGATCTTGGTGAAATATGGGCATTAAGACAGGTGGCATAGGGGCACAGACAGACAGCCCTGTGCCCCAGGTCTGGGGAGAGAGGCAGGCACAAAGGCGGATAGAACAGTGACAAATGTCCATGCTTCAGAAAGCACCATTGGTGGTAGTAAGCCTGAAACCAACAGTATCATGTAAAAATCTCAAGATTCAGGTTGCCAAATCATGTTAATTTTTCCCCCAAAGAGATCAGTTCTTTGAAATATGTGTGCAAAGATGAAATTACGTTAAACCTGAACTCCAACCATGATTACGAATAAAGCTATTTTCACTGAAAGGCACAGGGGTTAAAAGCAGAGGTTTTGGAAGCAACAGAACTGGGTTTCGATCTTCGCTCTGCCACTTTCCGGGTGTCACTTGAAGGAAAATAAAAGATGAATAAGAAGGGGCACAACAGTAATGTCTATCATAGCACTATAATGGTTACATGAGAACACAAAGTGTTTGGTACCACAGATGTCTCAACAAACAGGTAAAATCTGGGAGTCACTCAGGTAGAGAATATGCTTCCCAGGCGGCTCAGTGTGTAAAGAATCTGCCTGCAATGCAGGAGACACAGGCAACGTGGGTTCGATCCCTGAGGGAGGAAGATCCCCTTGAGGAGGGCATGGCAACTCACTCCAGGATTCTTGCCTCAAGAATCTCATGGACAAAGGACCTGGCCGGCTACAATCCATAGCAAAGAGTCAGACATGATGGAAGCAGACAGGATGGAAGCAATGGGAACACAGGCAGGAACATGCAAAGGTAAAGAAGCTGCCTGCCAATGCAGGAGATGCAAGAGACTTGGGTTTGATCCCTGCGTTGGGGAGATTCCCTGGAGTAGGAAATGGTGACTCACTCCAGTGTTCTTGCCTGGAAAATCCCATGGACAGAGGAGCCTGGTAGGCTACAGGCCATGGGGTCGCGAAGAGCTGGATACAACTGCACACACTAGCAAATAGTGCAGCCAGAAAAAAGAAGCATTCAAAGAAATGAGTCTTGAAGACTCCAATGTTTAAAGGTTCGGAACATGAAAAGAAACCATCAAAAGTGTTTGAGGTTGCCAGTGAAGTAGGTAATCAATGAGATATCAAGGTGTGGGGCTCTAGAAGTCAAGTGGTTAAAGTGTCGCCAGAAAAACAAAGTGATACCTGTCAACAGCTGCTTGAAGATCAACAAAATGAGGACCAGGGACCTTGACTATTGGGGGAAGCCATGTTGAGGACACTGATGTAATTGACGAGGACAGTTTTCTGAGTCATGGATAAGGAATCCTGTTTAGAGTGGTTCGGCAGTAAGTGGGAGGGGAACAAAGGGAGAAGGAAACACTTTACTAAAGTTTAACTGGAAGGAAGAAACGGAGCAGAAGTCTTTTTTTAATGTTAGAGCTAATAGCATGTTAAGAAACAGCCATTATTTTAAACACATTTACAGATTAATTTGTATTATCATATGTTAAACTAACAATGTGAAAGAAAAAATAAATGATTTAATTATGAATGTATATAAAGCTCCAGCCCCACCCCACAAATTCTGCTGTTAAAAATGTGACCGTTAGCTGTAAGCATTTGTACCGAGACTTGTTTCTGGATGGAAGTTCTTCCAAAACACTCAGAGAACTCTCATTTACATTTTATAATATCATGTTGCCCCTTTTGCTTTTGCACAGAAGATAATTTCTCTTCAAAAGCTTCCAAAGTCACAGTAAGCTTTTCCAAAAACATAGACCACTCATGACCTTAAGACTAGCTTTGCCTCCATGAACCATAACATTAATGGCTGAATTTTGTGTGAGGATTCTCATACAGAACTTTTAACTCAGGCTTCATTTTAAATAATCAAAATGATTAAAACATCTTTAAACAACAGGATGGAAATATCAAAATTCACGTTAAATCCACACAATTCTTCTCTGTGCTCAGAATTTTAAAACTTCAACAAATTAATTCACTCCTTATGTAACTGTGTTTTAAAACCTTTCCCAAAGGAATCTCACAGGAGCCTTAGTCATTACTTACAGCTATTTGTCAGTTCTTCATCAGATCAAATATTGCTGTTTCCAGCTATTATATAATAATACTTTTTTAAACCTTTAATAACCTAGTTAATATTCTATGAAGCATCACTATTTATTTAAATAAGCACTCTTTTTTAATGTCTTTTAAACATCTGAATATTCTAATTATTTTCCTCAGACATTCTGTTTTCCCTTCATTTTATATTTCTTCGTTTTTAATGATTACATTTTGTCCTGGACATAGTAAAACATAAAACTTTAAAATAACTTCTTAAATCACCTGTTATTCAATATTAGTGCAATTCACCCTAAGTTAAAACTAATGGACTTCCCTGGTGGCTCAGACGGTAAAGTGTCTGTCTACAATACAGGAGACCCAGGTTCGATCCCCGGGTTGGGAAGATCCCCTGGAGAAGGGAATGGCAATCCACTCCAGTACACTTGCCTGGAGAATCCCATGGACTTCTCTGTCCATGGGGTCGCAAAGAGTCGGACACGACTGAGCACTTTCACACACTTCACTGGTGGCTCAGACAGTAAAGCGTCTGTCTATAATGCGGGAGACCCAGGTTCAATGCCTGGGTTGGGAAGATCCCCTGGAAAAGGAAATGGCAATCCACTCCAGGACTATTGCCTGGAAAATCCCATGGACAGAGGAGCCTGGTAGGCTACAGCCCACGGGGTCGAAAAGAGTCGGACACGACTGAACAACTTCACTTTCGCTTAAAACTAATGACTATTTTTCAGTACAGGTGATTATATATTTAGTGGATCCTCTGTCCTACTCTAACCAGGATAAATTTTCCTGAATTAGATCTTATCCTTGTTGTTCTCAGAATTGGGAAGTTAAAGAATTTCTATGTGTCTGTTAGTCTCATAAGTGCTTAAACCATTTGTATTGAACAGAACACTAACTTCTATAGTATTTCACTAAACTACCCTATCTCAATAGATTTTTGTTTTTAGCAATCTATTTGTTTCCATAATCTCTTTGTGTTTTGCATGTCTTCTTCTCCAGCTATGTTGCAAACAAGGTCAGGAGCCCAAAGAAAAGATACTCTGATTCTTGTCACAAAACATAGTTTTACAACATCCCTCACAGCCTCTCAGGCGTGGCAAGGCATAATTCTGCTATTTTCACATTTTTAGAGACTTTCAGGTATGAAGAACACTGGCTTTTTCTTTTCCAAGAAAAACAGCTTTAAGTCTACAAATCAAAAACTTAGGCTGCTCAAAAAATATTTTGAAGCTTTGGGTCCAAGATAAAAGGCTGACAATACAGCTATTGACAGCAACAGGTAACCAGGGGCTGTAAAATACAGTGTTTTCTCCATGCCTGAATCAAACAGGATCTCACATATCTCAGATCTTATTCTTGTTTTTTTTTAAAGAATAAAAAGAACTGAGGGGAATGCTTTTGGTTGGCACTGGCTGGGGTGTTGGAGGGATGAGGAGGTGTTAACAAGAGGGATCCGGTATCTTTTTGTTTCGTGAAAACCCTGGCTTGACAGGAAATACAGGGAAAACTTAGCCACAGAAATGGTGCATCCGCTGTACAGGCCAAAAAGTAGATTCTCCCACCGCTCCTTAGAATAAAGAAACTTATAGTTCTCTTTCTCCCGTTTCTGGCCAGTCATCTTTCTTCCCTTCTTCTGCATTCACTATTGTACTCTATTCCAATCACTTAATTTTCCTTCTTAAAAGTCTGAATGCCAAGAGGAAAAAGCCCTTAGGAAGTTGTCCACGATGGTTTGCCAATTCAGTCCAAAATCTATATAGACTCTTGGCCTATTAAAGTGAGAATGTGATTTGATTGACCTATTTTTGGTTTGTTTTTGTTTTTAAATAAGAGGGATTGAGTGAATTTGAGGGTGAACTGAATTCTAATTCCTAATGCTAGGAATGTAATCCCAAGTTTCTTACCCTGCCGAGCAGTGCGCTGAATGAATTGAGGTGGTGGCGATACTTTCATTTGACTAGAGAGATTCTGTTATATTTTCTGTTTTTAGAGTGACTTCTTTGGAAAGAATTTCACTCACTGACATGCCACAAGTATTAACAGAGCACCTACTATATGGGCCAGGGGTCTCTAGAGTCTTGATATCAGGCTCCTTCAAGTGAGAGAGCTTTAAAAACAACTGAAATACAATGGGAGTGATGTGTACCCCCGTCTCTGCCCAAGAACAGGGATATGTCAGAGAAGGCTTCACAGTGGAGGTGAAAAATAACATGCCGACAGGCACAAGCCACCAAAGAGAAAGGAAAACCCTGAGTCAAAATGAAGGCTTACAGGTGAAAAAGTTCAGGACAATCTGGACAGGCAGCCTGAGTTCAGGTCTTGAAGCAGCTTGTCTTCCTAAGGATACCATATGACATCAAGAGCTACATGAACCTACCTCATTTCCCCAAAATGAGTAGGAACAATACAAACAACACAAAATCTGTTCTATTATTTTCTCAATGGTTTCCAGGGATGGAAACCCTCATTCTTGTATTGTGTTTCATTACTGAGGTTAGATGCAGGAGAATGTCTTCCTGAGAATTACAGAAACACGGTAGTAAGAGGAAATTCTTTCTCCTGTGATGCAAGTTTTTAAACTTGCAAAAGGCCTTTTTAACACTGGCCTTAGACAAGCAATGATTTATGTCATGTAAGTAATGACTGCAGTGTGTTTATTGAACTGTATGCATTTTGGTGAGTATTTACTAAATTAATAAGAGATGTGTTTGTTGCTATTTTCATGGCCCATGTATGTGTAAGCATGCATGCCTGAGAGAGAGATTTAATATGGTGGAACTTTCCAGATATTTTTGATCAACCAATACATGTATCTGGAATTTATAGGTGGTGCCGCAAGAACATAGGCAATATGCAAACACTTTTCATTCTTTGTTATTGAGTATGGTATAAGACTCTTAAGAAGTTCAATCAGCGGCAACTTAAATGGCAGACTACAAATCTTAAGTGGGATGATGAGAACATATTTTCTCACTTGCACTGCATAGTCTGGCATGCTAGAATGTAGCAGAATGCAATAAACAAGCATAATTACTTTCACACAAAAAGTCTATATCAATCTTTTCTTGATGACCTACTTTCAGTGAGTTTTCTCCAGCAATGCAATCACCCAAACAAATCTCCAGCAGACTGTGTATGACAGTCTCAAAGCCTCATGTTTTAAAAAGTCAGCACTCCCCACATATTGAAAAGGGAAAACTCACTATGTGGAAGTACACATTCTCTGCCAGTATTCAGAAAAGACCCAACCCCTCTCCCAGTAAAAGGGTTTATACGCCATTATCATTAGTAGTAAGATTATTTGGCTAAACATTTTCTTATCTTCACTTGCTTGAAAGCCATTGTATTGAATATAACTTAATCTCTCATCATGTTTGTGAAAACTAACAGTTGTTTTATCTTTTCAAATAGATGCTGTAAAATTCTAATTTTAAAATGTGGAGGAGACGGGGGAGGAAAGGGGGAGAAGAGGCGAAAACAGCCACCTTGAAAAGTTCCTGCAAAGTATAGAACCGGAGTACTTTCCTACAGATGTTTAGTTGTTTTGGAGGGGGATGGAGGAGGTTGGGTAAAATTCTGAATAAATGATTGAGGAACAAAGAAGCACCTTGTGTGTTCTTGATCTCTTCTGCCAAGAATACTAAATGACTAAAATGTAATGAAAAGTTAGGAAGAAAATAAGTTGGAATCACAGGCAAGAGAGAAGCATTATGGGATATTCTCTTGCAGGATGGATGATGCCCAGGTTGCACTGTTTCATAAAGGATTTCAGGACAACATGCACTAGCCATACTGGCTAATTAAAAATCACTCATTCTTTGTGCTTCTTTCCAGGAATCCATTTAGCAGACGGCACTGCTATCTATGCCCAAAATTCTTGTCCCATTCTGATAGACTTCTAACTAAGAACCATATGCATATCAATTCATTCTTTGAATTGTAGCGCCAAGTGTTTACCTTTGTCACAGAATAGCAGCTGCCACCACCAAAAAGTTAACCTCCAATCAGGACAGACTTAACTATGTAAATTATGTGACATTTTCTTAGCAGTAAGTAATGTTGAAGAGAACATACAAGAGTGTTTTAAGCCGCACATTTTGCCTATATATTTTGCTACTTATTTCGAATGTGGTAGAATATTGAAGGGGACACAAAAAAAGCTTAAAATTACTGAATGAAACAGTAAATGCTCCATGTTCAAAAAAGAGGAACTGCTGCTCATATGCTCACAGAGACGTTTTTTAAAATGAATTCACATCTTTATTTTGCATTTTTAAGTGACTTTCACAGACTTAAAATCTGATTCATACAATCTAACATGCATTTCATTATTCTCTATTCTAATATGCTCCCACTAGGTTATGTTTTATATCTGTAATCAGATTAACTCCTCAAAGAGAAAAACCACTGAAGTCAAGCACAGCGATAAGCACACAGTGGTTGTTCAGCGAGGTTGGTGAAATGAGTTCCACTGATCACAACCGGACTCAACCCCTTTGGAGAACAGCACTGTATTCAGGTCACAGGAAAAGACAGATCTTCTTCCTCTCCTTTCTTTACACAGGAGGAAGGAAAAGTCAGGCTTAAAATGTCCTGGATAATTCCTTTCCTTATACTTAATGATTTTTCCCAAAGATGTAATCTTTAAATGCTTAATAAGTCAGTATCAGTTTTGAGAAGCAAGAAAACATCCGTGTGTGTGTGTGTGTGTGTGTGTGTGTAGTATATATCCATATTTACTTATCATGTATATATGCATATCTATACAATATATGGCTTCCCGGGTGGTGCAGTGGCAAAGAATCCACCTGCCAATGCCAGAGACACAAGAGACTAGGTTCGACCCCTGGGTAGGGAAGATCCCCTGGAGCAGGAAGTGGTGACTCATTCCAGTATTCCTGCCCGGAAAACGCCATGGACAGAGGAGCCTGGCGGGCTACAGTCCATGTAGTCACAAACAGTCAGGCATAACTGAGCAACTGAGCATGCACACACACACAATACATAATATATGCATATATACTTATAAATATATTTTATATACTAAAGAATTATATAAATATATATACTAAATGTCATTTCCCCACTCTGAAAGCAAAGAACTTGACCATACCCAAATATTACTCATGAATTCATTTAGCCATACATCTTAAATACAAAAGGCTTGCATTCAACTCATACAACATAATATAGCTGCATTTTTTCATTACACAAGGAAATATGCTTATATTTCTACCCTTGATAGCTGCCATTTTATCCTTTTCTGAAACTTCATGATTCATTAATTTACCACTTCATGCATTCTTAATACATCTTAAGAGATATACAATAGGTAAAATCCTATTGCATCTTTCATGATTTGAAAGAAAAAAAATTGCTAAAATCAACTTTAAAACAAATTCTAGGAAGACTATTTTCTGGATCATTTTTCCACTGCACTGTGTTTATGTAAAACACAAGCTGCCAGCAATATACAAAGGTATTAGCTTATGTGATAGTAATATGACAGCCTTCAAGTAATCTGAAATCATGGATATTAAGAAAGCCTACTTACTGGCAGACAGCTGACTGAAATGTCACAATGCACCTCTGCTCATTTTAAAAAGGACAAACACAAGGATTTTAAAGGAGAATGAAGCAGAGAGTTTTGACAGGACATTGAAGTTGACCTGACACTGTGAATGTGCTCAAATCCCTCCTAGCCTTAAAAAAAAAAAAAAAAGCTTTTTTAAGAGCTGTGCCTAAAATCAATAAAAATAGATCATTTTTAGCAGCACTACTTCTTCCTATTACTTCTCAAGGCACTGAGTTAATCAGTTCTGAGGAAATGTTTACCATCAATTCCTCCGTCTCGAGTAACAAATTTGTTGTTCTGCTAGTCAATAAATAAGCAGTCTTCACACTATCTTCCCCTATGTCTCTTTCTTCTAATTATCAAACTCTGTAGAACTGTATGTATTTGCTGCCTCCATTTTTCCTTCCCTGAAATTTCTCTGACTTTAACGGCCCTAGCTACATCTTCGCCTTTCCAGGGAGGACATTCAACCGAGGACCACCAAGGATCTGCTCTCCAGAGGAGGTAAGAATGACATCAAGTCCGAGCCATCACACCAATGACACATATCATAGGAGGCAATGTATTTGAAATACTTTTAAACATTCAATTACTATATAAAGAGGAGGGTATTATTATACCTCCAAATAATCTATCACATTTCCACTATTACACAGGTAACAGTCTTTTACCTGAGCTTCCTGATTCCCAGTCTCACTCTGCCTCAATCCACCCTACGCCGATATACTGAAGTCATCTTCCTAAAGAAAAAAGACCTACTAGAGTCATTCCACTGCTCAAAACGCTTCAACAGCTCCCCTTCAAATATGGGATAAATTCCAAAATCCTACCTACCATTTGAAACTATTCCACTAATACACGCCCTTCCCAATTTGTTCCTCCCTCAAAACACCACATTATCATTTTCATTCCATGCTTCTGTGCATGCCATCCTTTTTACCACTAATACCCTCCCAAACAGTGATCCTTGAAGACCTACCCTTTCCCCCTTCAGGATCTCCAACCAACCCCATCTCCTCTTAGAAATGTTCCCAGAGGTGAGTTTAGCCTACACTCCCACACAACTCACACTTTCATATTCTACAAACTCTGCCAAGTATGAGAGCTACTTATGTATGGATTTTTCTCTCGTCCAAAGGTTTAACAGATGCTAGGGGAATATTCACTCTAGGAGAATATTTATCACAGTGTGCTCAGTAAAGATTCAATGAATTGATATGTGCTTGTGTTCTCACCATTTAGTCATTTAATGATTAAAAATATTAAAACAGTTATTTGGACCATCTAAAAATGTTCTTTGTTACTTTAAAATGGGGTTATTAGAGTGCTTTTCAAATATGGTAAAAACAAACAGCCTAGACCTGACAAATAATGAAAATGTAATATAAAAAACACACCCACAAAATAAATTGCTGAAACGAAAAGATACAGCTAGATCTTGTATCTACTAGATAAGAGAAAAAACATTAACTCTAACAAATTATGCATGGAGAAAGAAAATAAACAACTCAATTAAACAGTAAGAATACGTGTTATTGACAAAACAAACAATATTATGTGTCTATGTCCTAATAAATGCACCCGAGTCAGCCATCTCCAAGTGGTTCAGTAATCCTCCCATCTGCTGACAGACTTGAATCTCTGGATCAACTCCAAGACTGTCTGGCCTCCTGAAGTTCCTCTGGACTTCAAAGACTATGAGGTTAACCACTACAGTCCATACTCCTCCTCCTAGGGTTACTCTGAAATGGAAACTGCCTTAAGAAGAGGGGGTAGGGATGGGAAGTTTTCCAGGGCCTTTGTCCTGTGGCACTAGCTTTGTTTTAGGATGGCATGAAACTTGCCAACATATCTACCTTAAGAAAAATGAATTAAGATTGAGCAGCATCACGAGGTTGACCCAGCAGATCCGTCATTTTAAACACCAGCCGTACTCTGCAATCTACCTGGGGAGTTTTAAGAAAAACTCATGTCTGGGGCCCACACTCATATGTACCTGATCCAGGGTAGGGCCCAGACATCAGTATGTTTTCAAAGTTCCCCTGGTATACAGTCAGCTCAGGCTGCTATAAAAATACCATAGACTGGATGGTTTAAACATTTATCTCTCACAGTTTTGGAGACTGAGCAATCCAAGAGCCAGGGGCTAGAAGATTTGTTTCCTGGAGAAAGTGCTTTTCCTGGCTTACAGACAGCTGCCTTCTCTCCGTGTTCTCACTAGGTAGAAAGAAAGTGCTCTGGTTTCTCTTTTCTTATGAGGGCCTTAATCTCATCAAGGGGATTCCACTTTCATGATGTCATCTAAACCAAATGATCTCTCCAAGGCCCACCTCCAAATACCATCATACTGAGGGGTTAGGCTTTCAACATAAGAATGTTGGGGGAAAATAAACATTCGACCCGTTAACACCAGAAAATTTCAAAGTGCAGCCATGACTGAGAACCACTGACCTAGACCGAGGGTTATCAGCCTTTTATCACACCAAAGCAAACATGACGAGGAGATCATGTGTGCAGTACACTCCAATGGGCAGACCAAGATTCTGCACAGTTCTGTGTGCCAGGTGAGGTGCCACACTTAGGAATCCTGTTTAAGAAGATGCAATGTCAGAATGCAAGGGCAAAAATGTCATTACAAAAAGGATTTTTAATTTGCTGACCAGGTGACTGAAAACCATGAGATAACCCAGAAAGTTCCTTACATCTGGCCAGCATTTTGTTCTTCCAAACACAAAACTGGGACTCCAGTGGTAACCAGGATCTCTACAAAAAGAGGGCATTCTAAATAGCAACATTTTATTTTATTCCTACTCAAGGTACTAAGCTAATCAGTTCAAACAAAAGGTCTAGTGTGAAGATCCATCTTTAAATAAATATGTTAGTGCTCTCAGCATCAAAAAACAAGCAGTTTGGTCAGTGACAGGAAAGAACAGAAAAATTGTGAACTTAAGTGGGGAAGGCAGAGAAAGAGAAGGCTAGAACAATTCTCCAAGAATGGAAAGGTACTAGTGGACACTGTTTATGAATATTTTAACAGAAAATCCTTCTTTCTTGCTAATTAATAAATCATTTTTTTCAAATATGTAAAGATAATATTTCCAAGGAAGCTTGTAAAAAATTAAGTTTTGTCAATGTGTACATAAATTAATACTTGCTTACTGAATGAAACCAGAAAGTTGACATTAACCAGGACTCTGACTAATCATATTTACTCTAATATCTGTGTGGAAGTATCAGAAACAATAAAAAAAAAGACACTTTTCCCATGTTAACATATTAGAATTTTTAGGCAGAAAGAAATGTTAATACATAATTTAAAAATTATGTTAACTATCAAATTCCCCAAATATATTAACACATCAAAAATATTTTTAAATAAGAGTATCAAATAGTATCAATTTCCTTCCTGCTGCTGCTGCTGCTAAGTCACTTCAGTCGTGTCCGACTCTGTGTGACCCCATAGACGGCAGCCCACCAGGCTCCCCCGTCCCTGGGATTCTCCAGGCAAGAACACTGGAGTGGGTTGCCATTTCCTTCTCCAATGCATGAAAGTGAGAAGTGAAAGGGAAGTCACTCAGTCGTGTCCGACTGTTAGTGACCCCATGGACTGCAGCCTACCAGGCTCCTCTGTCCATGGGATTTTCCAGGCAAGAGTACTGGAGTGGGGTGCCAATTTCCTTCCTATCAAACTCTTTACATAGTGCTGAGCCATGTTGAATTTCTTTTCACCTTAAATTCTTGCTCAAAGGAAGCAGGGTATAAAGGAAATAGAAGCCAATTTAAAAAAAAAAAAGGTGAGTGAGAAGAAAATACAGCAAAGATCCTAATCAAGGAGCAAATCTCTTTTTCTGTTTTTGACTCTTGTGAAAATTTCTAACTCATTCCATGCCCTGTTCCACTTGAATTCAACTAAATTCAAATATTCGTGGAATATCTGCTGTGTGCAGGGCTGAACTATGTGTAATACATCACCTCTGGGATTAACGACAAAACAGATTGCTAAAGCACGAATATCAGCATAAGGTAACTGCACTTCCTGTCATTGATCTGCCTTCCAGAACTGACTTGGGCCACTACCTAGGCCACTGACTAGGGCCAGCTTAACCAGAGAAGACTTCATCCAACATGATGGTTTCTGATTAACTAAGAATACTGTCTTCACGGGATCAATATACTGCATTTTTCATTACTGACTACTGACCATCCCTCACCCCCACTGCCCTGTCTCCCTAACAGGTAAACATGTGTGCACGTGCACACACACACACACACACACACACACACACTGGCTTGATTCCCTGCTCCCAGGACATATCCAAGCTTCATTGCTGCCAACTCACCTAGAATTAAATGCTCACTCAAAATTGCTTTGCTACTATACTCGCAGCATCTATCATGGGGGCTATATTTCTCATTCACAGATAGTATCAGGATCTAGGTGATGCTTAGGTGCATTTCTGGGAGAATCAAAGAAAGGGAAGGTCTGGTGCCAGGAGTGGCGTTAGAGATGGATGGCTAAAGATCAAAGTTGACCTAACTTCAAATTGAAATAAGAATCAAAAAGAAGGAAATGCCAGAGGAAATTGGCTGATCTCAAGAGCAAAAAGCTACTACTAAGAAGACTCACAGTACTGTCTCTCTATGACCTTATGCATTAAAGATTTATTAAGCACCTATTACAGGTGCTAAGTCCAAGAAAGCTAAGTCAAAGGGCGAATGAAATACAGTCTTTGCTCTCAAGAAGCTTGTCTAGCTTGTCTAGGGGAGACAGGTAGAAGCATGCAAAGCAACACAGTGAATGTTAGAAATTTTAGAAAAGGAGTTGTGGGAGCTCTCATTCCTGGGCCATCAGCTCATCTTTCTCTCCCAGTAACCCCAGTCCATAAAGGCCACAGAGTGGCCCTTTAACTTTCTTCATCTATAGCTGCTCTATTTCCAGCCACCAGAATGTCTCTGTGATTTCTGTATGGCTGACACAGCACAGGCCAAAAACCACCAACATGTCTACATTTTAAATCATTTTAATGACTCTAGGAGTCCTTTTAGCTGAGTTGACTTTTCATCAGTACTATCAATCAATACTTGATCAACTTTTGATTCTAAAGCAGCGAATACTTTATCAACTTTTGATTCTAAAGCAGCGCTGTTTAATAGACTTTCTGCAGAGATAGAAATATTCTCTGTGTGCACTGCCCCACGCAGCAGTCGCTAGTTACATATGCCGACTAAGCACTTGAAATGGGGCTGGCGTGAATGAAGGACTGAATCAATGCATTTCAATGAATTTCACGTTAAACAGCCACATATGCCTGGTGGCCATGGCACTGCACAGCAGTCTAAAACAGAAGTGCCACATGAGCAAACAATTTTCCCTTAATGCCTGTACAGATGTTATGCACGCCTTCAAAGAATTACAAACTCAGAGAAAAACTGATTTCCCTCTGTAACTTCTGGCTGCTGCGAGGAATTACTCCCAACAAGACATTAAAGGTTAAAGCATAATCGGAAGTACCTATGTCTCGTTAAAACTGGTTCTGACTTTTATCATTCTCACTTCAAGAAGTGGGCAACATTTAAAAATATTTTCAAGTTAAGATATTTAACACATTAAGAGAGATTTTTGGAAGACTTATTCTCAACTAGTTCTACAAAAAGAAAATATCTTCAAAGTGAGACTTAAAGGTGTTCAATGTGAGGGCTGATTCAGATCAGCTGGACTGAAGGTAATGAGTATCAGGACTCTGGACGCTGATGTGCTACTTAATTATCAGTGCCTATCAGATGCTGGGCACTTAGGAAACTTGCAATGGAGGAGTAGTTAAAATAGTCTGGGGAGTTCCCTGGTGGTCGAGTGATTAAGAATCCACTGTCCAATGCAAGGGAAGCAGGTTCAGCCCCTGGTTAGGGAACTAAGATACCACACCTGCAGGGCAACTAAGTGACTGCAACTAGGGAGAAGCCCTCTTGCTGCAACTAAGACCCGAAGCAAGCAGAAATAAATAAATATTAAAATAAATAATAAAACAGTATGGATGGGAATTTCCATATTTGGATCATGGTGGTTGTTATCTGACTACATGCATTTGTCAAAACTTTCCAATTAGAAATGATAAATTATGCCTTCTTTAAAAAAAAGACAGAGAGAAAGTAATATGGGAGCACATGGAAAAAGTCATGAATGGAGATCTGAAAGAAAGCAAATGGGAACGTGAAATGTAGCATCACCCTTTATATGAAATGAATTAGTAAATTCCAAACAGCAAACTGATCTCCCAGGAATGAAAGGGGTCTCACACTTGAGAGTCAGAACACACAGACTGAGACAGGCTGTGTGACATTTGGTAAGTCATCTGACTTCTCTGTGCTTCAGTTTCCTCAGTTCAAAGATATGTAAAATGAAACACCTATCTGAAAAAGTCTGGGGAAGAATGAAATGAGCAAGTGTATGTAACTTGTTCAGCACTGGGTTTGCACCTGGCAAGCTCTGACTACACGGTAAACAGAACTAAAACACAAGCTAATCTTCTCAGTCAAACTCTTCTTCTAAGGTCCTCTGGTCCTGAAGGAGGGAGGTTCATTTCCATACAACAGTCTAAACAGTTGGCAAGTCAATGGTCAAGCAACGCTACCAGGTAAGACAAAACTCAAATCTCCTCAGAGTCAGCGGAATGAAGAAATGTAGTTCATGCTTCCAGAAAAATCTGAATTTTTGCCGGAAGCAAAATTCTCACAACATAAAATTAGCAGCAAGTTCCCAAATGTTTAGGGCAGACATGTGAACATAAGTGAATTCATCAGTGAAATGATTTATCCTGGCAAACTTTCAAGTGGAAGCAGCTATAGTCTACATAAAAAGGAGAGATGAATGAAATAAAGAAAATTGCTACTCTGCAAATCAAAAGTAATTAATTTTTTGAATGGAGACTAGTTATTATTGGGAGAGGAAGGCATGAATATTTTCTGTCCCTGGTTACAATTTGTCTTCCGAAGATAAATAGACCAAGCTGAGAGCCACAACATACTGGATTGTACTGATTCCATGCTCAAGATAAATTAAGCAATTAATTCTTGCAGAGGAACTGGGTATGATTTGTAGTTAATGTGGCCCTTAAAGCAGTAATACATGACATAAAAGTTCAGAATTTGATTCAAACCTAACAGTACTATTTAAACATTTTAGTTCAGTGTACCTTGCATGACTATAACTCATTTAATTCAAAGATTCTGAATTCTCATTAGTTGAAAGAAACTATTCCTCCTTAAAATGCTCCTCACATAACCTACTTCTCCTCCATGACTCATAGTTAAGCCTCCTTACAGGAAGCCACTGTAGATTTCCCCATTACCTGTTTGTTGGGTCACAATTAAGAGTTATACAATCACTACATTAGTTCTCCACCTCATAGAAAACCTCTCAATTATTTTAGAGAAGGTCCAAATTCACTTAGGAAATTAACTTGGAGTCATCTTTATTTTCTGCCTCTTGGATAAAGAATCACTCTTGGATAAAGAATCATCTTCAGTTGAATAACATTACATATTGTGTTCCTCATGTGATTTAAAAAAAAAATAATATTGTCAGGTATCAGAAATCAAGTCCACAGTGAAAAACTATTAATAGTCCAGAAACTTTATGGACATTTAAATGTCAAACCAGCTCTGCAGCTGTCAAAGTGTGGACCTGGACCAGTAGCACCTGTATTTCATGGGGATTTGTGAGACATTGCAATACTCGGCCCCACCCCAGACCTACTGAATCAGAAACTCTTTGGGGTGGGCCCCCACAATGTGTGCTCTAACAAGCTCTCCTGGTGACTCTGATGTACCCTGAAGTTTAAGAACTGTGATCTAACTAATTTTGGCAAAAACGTTTGAGGCCTCAGGCCAATCTTGATATGATTATACAAACAGATGAACTCACAGATAGTTTTAACCCCTCACTTACTCCCCTTCCCCCAGAAACCTATAAAAGTGAAAGTGTTGCTCAGTAGTGTCCAACTCTTTGTTATCCCATGGACTGACCGTAGTCCGCCAGGCTCCTCTGTCCGTAGGATTCTCCAGGCAAGAATACTGGAAATAGTAGCCATTGCCTTCTCCAGGGGATCGTCTCAACCCAAGGATTGAACCTGGGTCTCCTACACTGCAGGCAGATTCTTTACCATCAGAACTAAAATGATCTCTAGTAGTAATCTCAAAAGAAATAATTCGTTTTACTCCAAATAATCTGATGAAGATTTTTCTGTTTGGAGAGTTATTTAAAATAAGCAATTGGTCCCTACGTCCAATTCAAAATATCAGGACATTTTGGAGACAAAAAGTGATAAGGTCATTATGACATTCTAAATTGCTAACAATGAACACCCTATGAATTCTCCATCTTGTTCTGGATAATGGTAAGGATTGGAGCCATCAACCTGCACAGCAAGTCTCAGTGGGTGGACCTTTCCTGAGCATATATTACACATGCCAGTCCTCTCATTGGGTCCAAAGACCCTGAAGATGAGTGGTAAACACATCCATAAATTCGCTAATGGACGCTGAGAGGAAAATAATTGAAGTGGAGACCAAACTTATTTGTAGATAATGTGCTCTCGTTTTTCAAAATGTGCTATCCTGAGATCAAATATTCACTCCATCTGAGGTAGCCATGGCCCCAAGGCCATGTAAGCAGCAATGTAAAAGGCCAACTTTGTTAAAGTGGGAAGGGATATGAAAGTGTTTACCTGTCACCCTCAAAAAACTCATTCTGAGCTCTAATGCAAGCTCACATTCAATATCATCAAATAAACTTGTGATATTCTTAAATAATTCATTTAATTTTTCCAGTTAAATTTTATATCATCAAAGCATTAAAGAAGATGTACAATAAGCTGAAATCTATAAACACCAAGAAACAGGCTACTAATAAAGCTTTACTGAGAAAAGCCTTTGCAAAACATGGTGTATTGAAATGGAATAGGATTCAGCCACAAAAGGGAATGAAGTACTGTACATGCTAAAACATGAATGAATCTTGAAAACACTATGCTATGTGAATGAAGCCAGACACCAGAGGCCACATATCATATGGACCTATTTATATAAATGCTCAGAATAGAAACATCCATAGAAAAAGAAAGTAGATTAGTGATTGCTAGGGCTAGGGTCAGAGAGAATGAGGAATGACTGTTCATGGAAGTTTCTTGGCGGGCTGATTACAATGGTCTATAAACAGATGAGAAAGGCTGCACAACTCTGTGAATATGCTAACACCCACTGAACTCAACAATTTAAAAAGATGAATTATGCCATGCAAATTATATCTCAATTTTAAAACTTCACAATATACTCAGAACATGTGGTTTAGGTGGCATACAAATAAATATTCTCTGGTTTATTTTTATATTACAGTGAGATTTTAAGTACCAAGAGAATCTGGCTTTATTGTTAACACAGATCTATAACAGAAACGGAAATTCAACAGGTGTGTATTCGATGACCGCAGCACTTTTAAAAAATGTCTTCCCCTCACCAGAATCAATTGTATGGTTTTAGAGAAAACCAGGACCAGATTCCCTGCAAGTCTTGAAATGTCAACCATGTGCATCACATCATCCCTGAGCACTCTCCTAAAGCTTTTAGAATTTAAATAATGTCTATGTATCTGGCATGCTATTGGCAACTATCACCATATTTACAATGCAATTCCCATTAGTTAGAACACGGAAATTATTTTTGTAACGATTACCATGCCAAGAGCAGCACCATCTCTTGGATGAAAAATATAGGTTAATATCTGTTTTATTATGAGCAATCTAGAAAACAAATTAGGATCCTTTAACTGAAAAAAAAGTCAAGTATGGGTACTCACAAACAGAGGTACATCTTCAACCTTTCAGGTTAATGCCTCCAAACCTATTATATTTCATCATAATAGAACATCTTCACGAAGGAAAAAAGACATTTCGTTACCAGAATACAAAAATCTAGTTGTATAATTCTTCCAGAAAATGCTAGGAACACTTGGATCTGATCCCAGGGAAATATTCTACCTGGCTTTTTCAGAAGGCAGTTTCAATATTAAAGGTGTAACCTGGAAGGTGGTGGGTGAAAGAAGAATCCCAATAACTATCAACCTACACCTTTCCTCTGACGTTGGCAGCAGTGGCAAAACGTTGATGGAAATTTTGATTAAAACTTTTTTTTTTAAAGTAATGCCCAGACTTGAATGTGACTAAGTTAAAAGTACAGAAAAACACCGAAAAGTCAGGTTGGTGCCTGCTCCTGTTACTACCTTTCGGGTGTGTGTGTGTGCGTGCGTGTGTTTAATTCGCGACAGACACGTGTATTTCTCATTCACCCCCAAATATCCATAGCGTGAACTTAACAGCAAGAATGCCATACAGTACGTAGCCCCGCCGCACGGCTGTATTTATCGTTTTTTAAAATGTGTATCGAAGAGGCTCTTTCCACACTTTGCAAAGAGGAGAGACGAGCTGAGAGGACAGGGGGCGCGATGGGCAAACCCCCTCTCTCGGCGGCGGGAGCACCATTCCTGCCGGCAGGTGGACGGCGGCGGAGGTGCGAGGTGGGAAGCGGGCGCATCCTCCCGCGCCGCTGCCGCCCGCCGTGCCGCTGCGACCAGCGCGGCGGGCGCCTGTCTGCCGTCCCTCTGTCCTCCCTGCTAGATGGCGGCGCGGCAGCAAGTA
>SJXQ01007553.1:182610-276943 GCA_006408695.1 Aepyceros melampus
CTGCCGCTGCCCCTGCCCCTGCCCCTGCCCCTGCCCCTGCCCCGGACTCCAGTTGGACTCTCCTGCTGTGCACAGCTGCCTGGAGTAACTTTAAGCTCAGCCATGGTCCTCCCGGGCGCACGGAACTCCTCAAGTGTCTCCTTGCAGAGTCGAAAGGGAAGATTTTCTATTTTTTAAATTGCTCTGTTGCAGGATATACCAAAAAAAAAAAAAAGTAACGAATGCCTTGAACTGGAATGTCACATTGTATGTACCTTCTATGTTTCTACTTATGTAAGACTCCATTTGTAGCCTTTCAGGAGTCCAGTCTAAGGCACAGAAAGTCAAGTTCTGGAATTATCCTTGTATTCTTAGTAATCATTTGATGTAGGTTATCTGTACAGTGTGTACCCCCGTGTCTTGTTCTTGTCTCAAAAATAGTATTTCAGCTTTAAATTTTTCAAGAAAGCTTGCCACACACAAAATTGGGTTCTGAATGTATTTTGGCGGTCACTGCTGCTGCTTACTAATATCCACAGCCTATCTAAACACTAAGTTAAATACCCAGAGTTAATATAATGAAATTTACTGTTGCTTCTGAAATTGATTACCGTCATGTAATACATTTCAAATCTGTGTTTATTATATGTGTTTATTCAGGAACACATATAAATAGTAAGAAAGCGACCCTTGATCTTGTTTTTTCCCGGAATAAAAATAGGAGTGCTGCAATTTTTATAAGAATTGTGATGGAGATGGATGATTGCTCAGGTGAGTTTGCACTTAAGAAGAAAACTTTGGCTTGTGTAGCAAGAAGTGTGTATATAAACTAGAAATGCAGTGAAAGTTCAGAGAAAGTGTTTCACATGGAACTGCAGTAAGTAGAGAAGGTTTCCTAGAGATGTGTAGTTAATCCAGAATGACTGGCTGGAAAAAAATTGATGTCAAAGAGGGTGGAGACAAGAATGAAAGAAGCAGATGTTATGTGCTATAAAAACAACATGAATTAAATTTGAACAGATTGAGTGGGGTGTGATCACAGGGAATGTTGATTGCCTAGTGGAGGAGCTTATACTTGAAATACTAAACAAGAGTTAACTACAAAAGAAACTTCTGAGAACATCTGTTTAGAAACAAGGTTTGCTCAGGGGCCTGTATCGTGTTCTATGTGATCTCAATTATCAAATCTAGACTAGACTGCCAGAATAACTCAAGTAAAAAAATTTACTCTTAACTCTCCTCTTATGCGGCCACAAAGTCACATCACTAGTCACTTTTTTGAGTTAGATCACTATGCACTGTTGAAATCAAAATTATCCTGATAAAAAGGATAGGTGGATCTTATGGTCTCTGCTAGTTTTATTCTCACAGTTAAAAATATTGTCATTTACCCAAGAAATACAAAAACCACCTGGAGAGAGTAGTCAAGTTGCTGTTGAGGTTTGTATGGGTAACAGGATGGAAACCAATTCTATGTTAACTGAGAGAAATGCAGAACTGATTTAGAGGACCAGCCACCATGGATCTGATAGTCCCGGGGAGGGCAATGGAGTGAAAGGCTTCAGAGGACAAAATTATCCTGATAAAAAGGATAGGTGGATCTTATGGTCTCTGCTAGTTTTATTCTCACAGTTAAAAATATTGTCATTTACCCAAGAAATACAAAAACCACCTGGAGAGAGTAGTCAAGTTGCTGTTGAGGTTTGTATGGGTAACAGGATGGAAACCAATTCTATGTTAACTGAGAGAAATGCAGAACTGATTTAGAGGACCAGCCACCATGGATCTGATAGTCCCGGGGAGGGCAATGGAGTGAAAGGCTTCAGAGGTTCAGTCCTTGGAAAATAGGTCTTTGCAGTCATTGCAACAGCCCAGGTGTGGAAGAGAAGCCATCAGAAGGGCGGGAACATCAAACACGTTGTAACTCACATTTCACTACTTTATAGCAGTCACAGCCATTTCTGAGATGTGTTACCTGAACAGTATACATTAGCCATTGTGGGTTAAAGTTAGAAAGCCTTAAAATCAGGAGCCTCTGTTCACAGGCTCAATCTATCATCTATTTACTTTACATCTATTTACATCTACCAATCTACTTATTTATTCACATATAAATATATATTCTCTTTCTATATAAATATACTTACATATTTTATATTTATTTTCTTTAATATATGATCAAGGTATAGTTTGTGTATGCACATGTTCTGGTAAAGTTTAGTTGCAGTATGCTGTTTCATGTCAATCACATTTAGGTCCTGGCAGTTTATATTTATTTACATACAGAGTTCAGTACATTCCTGGAAGAATACTTTTTCAAAAAAAAAAAAAAAAAAAAAAAAACACCCGGATACAATTCATATGATAGTTGGGTAACTTAATGAACTTCTTGCTTCTTGGAGGATCTTACCTAGGATTTTATGGTGAACTCTAGCCAGAGGCTGCCAGTAGCAACTCATGAGAGTCATAGATTTCTTCACTTTTCACCATAAACTCTTTGTTTAATTTCTCAGCGTCCAGATGAAGATTTGGATCTTCTAGTGGGTCTTCATTTTAGTTCTCAGCCGGAGCTGTGGTGTGTGCTTAGTCTCTCTGTCATGTCCAACTATTTACAACCCCATGAACTATAGCCTGCCAGGCTCCTTTGTCCATAGGAATTTTCCAGGCAAGAATACTGGAGTGGGTTGCCATGCCCTCCTCCATAGGATCTTCCCAACCCAGAGATCAAACTCAGGACTCCCACATTGCAGGCAGATTCTTTACCATCTTAGCCACCAGGGAAGCCCCAGAGCTGTGGTTTCCTCAAATATAACCAAAAGTTCAGGCAGGCATCCAAAATTTTCTTGGGCAGAAGAATGCTGGGTCCATTTCCATCCATTGCATAGCCACAGCTATACCCAGAAAGAGAGTAACAGCTGGGTTGTTGTGCGAATGAATTGCCAAAGGGTGACTCTGGTGGGACTGGAACTCTGGCTTCTTTCTTTTTAAGGTCAGTGCAATCAATAAACAACTTATATCAAGAAATAGAAGAGAGTTTTATTTGAGCTACAATGAGGACTAGAGCCTGGAAGACACAAGTTCAATAAGCACTTAAATTGTGTTCCACCAGATCACAAAATGGGGGAGGCATTTATTGCTAAGACCTGCAATAGTATAAAAGTTATTGGTCCAGAATTGGGCTTGAGGCTGGCAAAAAGTCAAGGTGCTTGTTAAGCAAGGATTGATTGGGGACTGAGATGATTGCATAGTTACAGGGGAGACCTGAAACCACAGGCTTGCATCTGGCAACTGCTAGCTGCCAGCAGATATTGTTTTGAATATGGTTGGTGGTGTCCTGAGTTTGACAGAATCCAGAATTTGAAGTTCTCAGTGATGCAAGAACGTGTCTGAAACCATATCCACGATAGCCACATGGCTCTGTTTTGAATACCTGAACCACAATTACTCCATTTTGATTTTTAAATGCATTCTTTAATGCAATTAAAATTCTTTTTTTAATTTTTTTTTTTTTTTTTTTTTTACTTTACAATACTTGGTTTTGCCATACATTGACATGAATCCACCACGGGTATACATGAGTTCCCAATCCTGAACCCCCCCTCCCACCACTCTCCCCATATCATCTCTCTGGGTCATCCCAGTGCACCAGCCCCAAGCATCCTGTATCCTGCATCAAACCTAGACTGGCGATTCATTTCTTATATGATAGTATACATGTTTCAATGCTATTCTCCCAAATCATCCCACCCTCTCCCACTCCCAGAGTCCAAAAGTCTGTTCTATACATCTGTGTCTCTCAAGCAGATGTACAGTCCATAAGAGACTTTTCTACATAGCATAAAGTTCAAGCCAAATCATATGTGAGCCAGAATGACTTCCCCATACTTGAATATGTGAAAATTTCTCTCATTAACTGGTACCAATAATAATTACTTTGTTGAGCTATGCCAACAAAATAAGCTAGAGAATAAATATCTACATCTATAGCTATACCACCATTTTCCTATCTCTATTTCTACTGGTTCTTTAAAATCCATCCTTGACAGTCACTCATTCATTCAACACATTTCTATTGTGCATCCGCTACATATCATACATTGCTCTAGGTGCTAATCATTCAAGTGTGGATTACTCCAGCTCTACCATAAAGGAACTCAGACAGAAAAGGAAGACATATTTACTACAATTATCATTGCAGATTTCCAGATAAAATACAGAATGTCAAATTAAATTTGAATTTCAGATAAACAGTGAGTAATTTTTTAGTACAGGATAATTTAGTACATTATAATGCACTAAATTTAATGGATAAATTTAAAGACTAATTTCAAATACAGCAAATAAATTTTTTAGTTCAAAGTAATTTTTAATGTACCCCAGCAATATTTGGACATATTTCTATTTTTTAAAGTTTATTATTTATTTGAAACTCAAATTTAACCAGATGGCCTATATTTTTGTTTGCTAAATCTTAACCATCTCACATTTATATATCTGGGAATTGTCTGATGTCAGGGTTAGTCATTTGTGGTTGTGAAATGTCCATGGTTTCCCATAAGCATCCTTACTCGGCAAATTATTTCCAAAGTGTTCCTAACATAAATAAAGATAGAGGCAGATGGTAGAAGGGGGGTGTTTTATCTGCAGAATCTGTTTGACTCGTAAATTCAGTGGAAGTGCTAAGAAACTGAAGAATACTGTAGAGTCAGTGAATAAAATATGGAATTAAAGGGGAAGTAAAGTATCTATCCTTTTTATACTATGACAGTAATACATTGTTCCCATATAGCTCATATGGGTGTGTGCTCAGTCACTCAGTGGAATCCAACTCTTGTGATTCCCATGGACTGTAGCCCGCCAAGCTCCTCCGTCCATGGGATTTTTCAGGCAAGAATACTGGAGTGGGTTGCCATTTCCTACTCCAGGGGATCTTCCTGACCCAGATATCAAACCTGAATCTCTTGTATCTCCTGCATTGGCAGGTGAATTCTTTACCACTGTGCCACAAGGGAAGTCCCATAGCTCACATACATGATTACTTATTTTTATCTATTGTCACAGACAAATATATTTAAGCAGAAGTCATCAGGTTGGATCAATTAAATGTTTACCCTCTGAAAAAATAATTTTTTGTAGGTAAGGCACTTCTTAGTGGATTAAGATAATTGTTAGTTGTACTAAGACAAATGTATTCCGTAGAATGGGAGAGCAATTCCTCTTCTACCTTTGCTAGTTATAAACTAATGACTGATATTTCAACATCTTCATGTGCCTCTCCATTATCTCTATCCACCACCATCAAGATTGTAAAACATAGTAAAATAATTATTTTTTTCTTTTCCCCTAACAACCGTGATCTGAACAGTTCAAGTAAGTTCCCAAGGATGTATTCTCAAAATTCATGGCCTTAAAGAGAAAATCTAGGTTTATTGCTACTTTCATTTCCTTGCCATTTAAATGTGAAAACACACTTTTCCTTGTTCTGTCAGAGACAAGCATGGGATATAAAGCCTTCTTAAAAGCTTAATTTAAAATCAATATTTGCCTGTTCTCTAAGCCTTTGAAAAATGTCTACAATAGTATTAGACTAGAAAGCAAGTATGTAAAACAAATTCTGAAGACCAGAGAATCAGCATTGGACTGGGTCATTGGAATGAGCTATTCTGTTTATTGCCGGTCTTTCATCAAAAATAACATATAGCCACTCTTTATGATTCATTTTACTTTTGATAATGTTAAAAATCATTATGTTCATTTTTTCTTTTTAGCCAAAATATTATCTCTCTGTAACTGCCATCCATCAGGTTTTAGGACCAGAACAAATCTCTTCCCTTTACTTCTAGAAAGAACTGCTTTCCTCCAATCTCAGAAAATAAGGTTTCCCTTCCCTGGCTAAATGCTCATTCTTCCAAGCGTGGTCTGAACCCTCTGACTTTTCTGGAGCCAATGGTTCATCATTTCTTTGAACCTCTCCTTCCTGATATATTCTCACTAAACTATTAAAATATGTTTCCATTAAAAATCTCTTCTTGACCATATGGCTCATTATAATTATAACATTGGGTGTGTCTTCCTTCATATTTTTCTTCTTAAGAATAGACTGTAGTAATTTTCTCTACTTCCTTACCTCCATTTGTCTCAAACCACTAAGTTTCTGCCTTCCTTATTGCACTTATAGAGTTCTTCAAAGAGTATAAAATCATATCCTAATGATCTTGCAAGTGCATAGCACCTGAAACTAAAAACTCACCATTCTTCCTGAACGAGCACTTTCTAGAGTCCTCAAAACCTCAGAAGTTTTCTTGATCCCCTCTTCCTCAACACCCCCATCTAATCAGTCACCAAGTCCTACAAATTACTCTTAAATTCCTGTCTGTGTTATTATTTCTGTACATATCAATGGGCCTGACACATATTCTGTACTAATTAATGTTTGAGAACATGAACTAATTTATTGAAAAAGAGTCACTATCACAACAGTACTATTGGCTGCTTCTCTTGCCTGCTTCTAATAACATTTCAGGGAGCTCTGTGATGTTTCCCTATCAGTTCCTAGATACTAATTTAGATCCCTAGACTCAGGAGATAGCCCCTGTCCCTTGTCTTACCTGTTGGCTTTTCAGTAACAGACTTAGATAGCTCATGACATATTTGCCTTGACTTGGAACTTACCTGGTGGTTGCTGTCCATCAGGTGACCGCAAGGCTGGTGGGCCTAGAACATCTCCAGTGTACTCCCAGCCTACTGTGATCTTCTGTTCTCTTCCTGCACAATTAACTACTCCTCTGGTGATTGTATAGAAGCAGAGAACAGGCTGGATCTGAAAACTTCAATCTTTCCCTATTGTTTCTAGCAGAAGTATTTGGCCTTCAGTTAATTTAAAATTTTTTTCTATTGATATTTATATATATTAAAAATATATATATATATATAACACACACATATGTATATGAAACAAAATATTTCCTGCCATATCAGTAAAGCAAGGATGTCACAGGCATAGTGATTCCAGCCCTCTAATGTAAGCCCCTAAGCCCTAAAGGCACTCAGGAAGGAGAAGAATGCCTGCGATCAGGCAGCCATCAGACTGCAGCTACTGCCTATGGTGAGACCCAAGGAAGCTTAGGATGTGAAAAAACACAAGATACTGGGCTGGATAAGGTAGCTGAGATGTATATGGAAGCAATGATTTCAGTGAGCCCAGATTCTTGCATCTTCCCATACATAGAAAAGCACTAAATTGCTTAACTTGGGCTATCTGGTTTTCTTTAATTAACAATAATCCTTTGATGTTCAGACTACCTGCCCTTGGATACAAAACTTGTGTATAACCTGCGTCCTCCTCTGGCCTCCTCAGAGCAGTCCTCTCAGGGTTACTTGAGATGCTGTCTCCCAGCCTGGAAGTACTGAAAATTCCCATTGCGTAAAACATAACTCTTAACTTTCAGTTCAGTTCAGTCGCTCAGTCATGTCCAACTCTTTGCGACCCCATGGTCTGCAGGATGCCAGGCTTCCCTGTCTATCACCAACTCCCGGAGTTTACCTAAACTCATGTCCATTGAGTCGCTGATGCCATCCAACCATCTCATCCTCTGTCATCCCCTTCTCTTCCTGCCTTCAATCTTTCCCAGCATCAGGGTCTTTCCAAATGAGTCAGCTCTTCGCATCAGGTGGCCAAAGTATTGGAGTTTCAGCTTCAACATCAGTCTTTCCTATGAACAGTCAAGACTGGTCTCATTTAGGATGGACTGGTTGGATCTCCTTGCAGTCCAAGGGACTCTCAAGAGTCTTCTTCAACACCACAGTTCAAAAGCATCAATTCTTTGGCACTCAGCTTTCTTTATGGTCCAACATCCATACAAAACTACTGGAAAAACAATAGCTTTGACCAGACAGACCTTTGTTGGCAAAATAATGTCTTTGCTTTTTAATATGTGATCTAGGTTGGTCATAACTTTCCTTCCAAGGACTAAGCATCTTTTAATTTCATGGCTTGAATCACCATCTGCAGTGATTTTGGAGCCAAAGGAAATAAAGCCAGCCACTGTTTCCACTGTTTCCCCATCTATTTCCCATGAAGTGATGGGACCAGATGCCATGATCTTCATTTTCTGAATGTTGAGCTTTAAGCCAACTTTTTCACTCTCCTCTTTCACTTTCATCAAGAGGCTCTTTAGTTCTTCTTCACTTTCTGCCATAAGGGTGGTGTCATCTGCATATCTGAGGTTATTGATATTTCTCCTGGCAATCTTGATTCCAGCTTGTGCTTCATCCAGCCCAGCATTTCTCATGATGTACTCCGCATATAAGTAAAATAAGCAGGGTGACAATATACAGCGTTGACGTTCTTCTTTTCCTATTTGGAACCAGTCTGTTCCATGTCCAGTTTTAGCTATTGCTTCTTGACCTGCATACAGATTTCTCAAAAGGCAGGTCAGGTGGTCTGGTATTCTCAGTTCTTTCAGAATTTCCACAGTTTATTGTGATCCACACAGTCAATGGCTTTGGCATAGTCAATAAACCAGCAGTAGATGTTTTTCTGGAACTTTCTTGCTTTTTCTTAACTTCTAAGTTGTGAATATTTTAAGGTCATTTATTTATTTTGGCTGCACCACTCAGCATGCAAGATCTTAGTTCTCCAACCAGGGATCAAACCCATGCCCTCTGCAGTGGAAATGTTGCAGTCTTAACCACTGGATCGCCAGGGACGTCCCAAGTTAATTTAAAATTTTGAGAGCTAAGAAATATCTGTATTTCCGGGCACTTACAAAACCCTGACATTTGCCATTAGCCATTCTCCCTGTGTCTACTTTTACTTACGTTATTCCTAGACATTGTCTCCTGTTCCCTAAAATAGGAATAAAAGCTGAGGAAGCCCATACCCTTGGAAGAGTCTCTGATTACTTTCATAAGAAAGAATGACTCAAACAGGTAATACAGTTGAGAAGCTGGTATAAAGCAAAATTCTAGAAAACTAATGATCAATGCTTTACTGTATTTTCTCTTGTAACAGTGATTGTAGCCACAGGGACATGGCAACTATTAAGTGCCAAACATTGTTCTAAAGATGTTGTATATAATTGTCTAATCTTCCAGAAAAACTGTGATGTGGGTAACTACCATATTCCCAATCTCATGGGAAAACTGAGGCAAAATGGTTTGTCTAGTCACACAGATCATAAATGACAGACCTTGGATATGAATTCATATATTTAATCATTAATCTACACTGCCTCTCTCTGAAGACACTTAGATTCTACACTAACTATTCCTTTACCAAACTCAGATCAGGTGCCTTACATGGTTGAAAGATGTTCCTATTTTGCTTTCTTGATACATAGTACACTTCACAAGTTTGTCCCCTGTCAAATGTCAGTAACATGAACTGTAACATGTGTGATGTGGGAAATAAATATTCTATCTACCCAAATTAGATTATTATTAGCCTGAGAAGAATATTGGTTTGCGTTTCTCTTCTCTTCAGTTACCAGTGTATGTATATATATATGTGTATAACAAATCTATGAAAGATTTGGAAAATCAATGTAATTGACCAGAAGGTGACATCAAGACTAGAAGAAAGAGGGCCACCATTCGGACCTTTGTTTTCTTCCCTGAAGCCCCTAGCACCTGGTGAATTTCCAAAATCTTATCAAGAAAACAGCATATAATAATATTTATCCTTTATTGCTATCAACTCTATGCCAAATATTTTTGCATCTGTGATCTTTAATTATTCCAAAACTTAAAATTGGATATATCATTTCTCCACTTCTTAAGACATTTTCCAAGGCTGAAAGAGCTTAGAATAAATCAGAGTCAAAGAACTTGTGATGATAGAATTGGAATTAAAAACCAAGTTTCAAGGGATTCCAATGTGTATGCCTTTCCCATAAACAAACCTTGAATTTAGTCAGCCAGTGGAAGGCATCTTTCTGAAACAGCAGTAGCTCAGTACATACCAGATCCCCTGGTGAGCACCATAGTTCAAACTGAATTGACAAGATTCCTGCGTGCTTTATATTCCAATGAAACTAGTTCTTCATAGCATTTATGCTTGTCTATCTTTGCATATATAAATTTGGCAAATTAAAATTTGAAGCCCAATCAAGCATATTTAGTGAAGAAATGTCTAAGGATATGGGTAAATTGATAAAATAATAAAAGCCTACATGGGGAAAATACATAATGAAAAGTGAAGTTGGCAAAGAAAATTAAAATATTTGGGACATGACTGGATAAAAAAAGTTAATTTCTCAATCACTAGAAGCCAGTTTAGCTGCCTTGAATCGGGTTGTTGGGGAATCTAGGCTGCTTTGAGCTTTTGGCATTTCCTTCTCAACATGCATTTTCACAATTTTAGGGTAAGAAAGTATTGGTGGGTGTTTCATGTCAGCTGAGATATTTCCACACAGCTATGACATCTATCATCTCCCTTCCAGCCCATTACTTTTCCAAAGTGCCTAGAAGGAAACGAGAAATGAATATAGGTAAATAATAGATATGTCTTCATGCAGTGAAAACAAGAGAGAGAGACACAGAGGGAGGAAAGTATGAAATAAAAGGATATAAAGAAACTCAGAATCACTGTTTTATGACTTCATAATAGTCTGATAATTGTTTTGCTATTTTTTCTTTGATTCTGAATATTAAAAATTATCTAAAAGACTTTCAGAGAAAAAGGTCTACGGAAATCTCCATTGTCAGAGTTAGAACAGCTCACAAAACGTGCACCCATTGTTCAGTTGCTAAGCCATGCCTACCTCTTTGAAACCCCATAGATTGCAGCACACCAGGTTCCTCTGTCCTCCACTATCTCCTGGAGTTTGTTCAGATTCATGTCCTTTGAGTCAGTGATGCTACCTAACCATCTCATCCTCTGCTATCCCCTTCCCCTTTTGCCTTCAATCTTCCCTAGCATTAGGATCTTTTCCAATGAGTCGGCTTTTTGCATCAAGTGGCCAAAATATTGAAGCTTCAGCAACAGTTAACCCATACCCTCCATCAATCTTTGGCATGTTGCTTCATCCCCTGAAGGCTTCTGTAGGAGGCTGAAGAGGATGGATGGATAGGAATGAAGGGGCTGACTATGACAGTAAGACAAATAGCTTTGTATTACAAAAGCAAATCACTTCTCTGAATCTTTCCTACTGTTTTCACCTTTAAAAAGAAAAACGTTGATTACATTTATATACTTTAAGATCAAGAAAGCATGAACTCATTTCTTTCATTTATAATAATACTAGTCATTCTATCACTGCTTAGAAAATGAAAAATGATTTTACCACTTTTGACTTGAGCTGTATTTCCTTCAGTTTACAGTAAGAAAATGGTTTAAAAAAAAAAAAAAACTTACCACTGGAAATAAGTAAAGAGCCTGAGGAAAGAACATAGCCCTTTAGCTCAAATGATGGACAACGTGCCTCTCTCTGTCATCTCTTCAGAGCTCATGTAATCAGTTCAGTCCAGTTCAGTTGCTCAGTCATGTCCAACTCTTTGTGACTCCCTGAACCACAGCACACGAGGCCTTCCTTCCATCACCAGCTCCCGGAATTTACCCAAATTCATGTCCACTGAGTCAGTGATGCCATTGAACCATCTCATACTCTGTCACCCCTTTCTCCTCCTACCCTCAATCTTTCCCAGCATCAAGGTCTTTTCAAATCAGTCAGCTCTTTGAATCAGGTGGCCAAAGTACTGGAGTTTCAGCTTCAGCATCAGTCCTTTCAATGGACACACAAGACTGATCTCCTTTAGAATGGACTGATTGGATCTTCTTGCAATCCAAGGGACTCTCAAAAGTCTTCTCCAACACCACAGTTCAAAAGCATGAATTCTTCGGTGCTTCAGTTCAGTTCAGTTCAGTCTCTTAGTCGTGTCCGACTCTTTGCGACCCCATGAAGTACAGCATACCAGGCCTCCTTGTCCATCACCAACTCCCGGAGTTTACCCAAACTCATGTCCATCGAGTCGGTGATGCCATCCAGCAATCTCATCCTCTGTCGTCCCCTTCTCCTCCTGCCCTCAATCCCTTCCAGCATCAGAGTCTTTTCCAATGAGTCAACTCTTCACATGAGGTGGCCAAAGCACTGGAGTTTCAACTTTAGCATCATTCCTTCCAAAGAACACCGAGGACTGATCTCCTTTAGAATGGACTGGTTGGATCTCCTTGCAGTCCAATGGACTCTCAAGAGTCTTCTCCAACACCACAGTTCAAAAGCATCAATTCTTCAGCACTCAGCTTTCTTCACAGTCCAACTCTCACATCCATACATGACCACAGGAAAAACCATAGCCTTGACTAGATGGATCTTTGTTGGCAAAGTAATTTGTCTGCTTTTGAATATGCTATCTAGGTTGGTCATAACTTTCCTTCCAAGGAGTAAGCATCTTTTAATTTCATGGCTGCAGTCACCATCCACAGTGATCTTGGAGCTCCAAAAAATAAAGTCTGACACTGTTTCCACTGTTTCCTCATCTATTTCCCATGAAGTGGTGGGACCAGATGCCATGATCTTAGCTTTCTGAATGTTGAGCTTTAAGCCAGGGATTTAATTAGGTCATACCTGAATGGTCTAGTGGTTTTCCCCACTTTCTTCAATTTAAGTCTGAATTTGGCAATAAGGAGTTCATGATCTGAGCCACAGTCAGCTCCTGGTCTTGTTTTTGCTGACTATATAGAGCTTCTCCATCTTTGGCTCATGTAATCTGTTACATACAAATTGAATGGGCTTTCCAGATTTTCACTTACTTGCAGCAGGTGATTGAAGAATATAGACTCGTAGAGGTAAAAATATGAGTTTACATATTTTTCATTAACTGTCCTTATGAGTTAGTATGCTATAAAGTGCTTTTCCTATCCCTTATTGCATCTTGGTTAGAGTTGATTCATTTTTCAGGCACTTTTGTTTATTAAAACTACACTCAAGTCTATACCATGAATACTGTATGGATTCAAATGTTCTTCCTTGTCTTCAGAGGTAGACAGATTTAAGCAATTTGGTGATGGTGTATTCTTCTTAAAGGATTTTTAGCCCCAAATTTCTAAGGGCTCTGACTCCTCAAAGGTTTGGGATAGAGACATCAGAGAAAAGTGAAAGTATCTCCTCACTTACCAGTATGAAGACACAATCCTCCTCTTATCTTTCTTGCCACTTCTCTGACTGTCACTGATTGACTGTCAATGCCCTTGAGAGAGGATTCAAAGCGGAACTCTTGATTGTTGGGCAAATGCATGGATGTCGTGGAGCTTCTCCACTACAAATTTTTCTGATGTGCATGATTTAGTCCTGGAATATGCCATGTTACATGGCAAAGGGAATTAAGGTTACAGATAAAATTAACTTTGCTAATCAGCCTCTAGGTTTCCCAGGTCAGGCTGGGATCTGTTTGTCAATGAAGGAGACAGAGAGATTCAAGTTTGATCCCTGGCTGGGAAAGATCCCCTGGAGTAGGAAATGGTAACCCACTCCAGTATTCTTGCCTGTAAAATCCCATGGACAGAGGAGCCTGGTGGGCTACAGTCTGTGAGGTCACAAAGAGTTGGACGTGACTGAGTGCGCACACACACACACACATACAGTCAGCTTGCAGAAGTGAGGGAGATAAATTTTTGTTGGTCATAAGCCACCTAGTCTATGGTATTTCTCCTATTGCCATTTGAACAGACTAAACACTTTCTAATTTTTATTTTCTCTCCTACCTTTCTGTTTGTTTTTTTTTTTCTTGCCAGAAGATTTTTCTTAAGTCTTGTCCAGCACATATATCAAGTTTATTGTTTCTCTTATCACAGTTTTAATTTTTAAAAGCTCTTTGGTCTCTAAATGTCCTTTGCTGCTGCTGCTAAATCACTTCAGTTGTGTCCGACTCTGTGTGACCCCATAGATGGCAGCCCATTCCTGGGATTCTCCAGGCCAAGAATACTGGAGTGGGTAGCCATTTCCTTCTCCAATGCATGAAAATGAAAAGTGAAAGTGAAGTCACTCAGTCGTGCCGACTCTTAGTGACTCCATAGATTGCAGCCTACCAGGCTCCTCCATCCATGGGATTTTCCAGGCAAGAGTACTGGAGTGGGGTGCCATTGCCTTCTCCGAAATGTCCTTTAAGAGTAGTATATTGTTTTTGTTCCATGAATTTTGCATTTTACCATCTATTTTACTCTCTTCAGAGACTAAAACCTCCTGTCTCCACCAGGAGGGGAAAGTATCTGAGTGTGTGAAATAATTGAGAGGATCTAGGACCCTAGCTTCTGCAAATTCAAAATGAGTTTGTTTTTCTATATGACAAAAAATAGAATTATTGTTCTATAAATGTTTACACATCAAGGTCTCCTAATTTTTTTCAGTTTTCTCACTTCTTCTGGCAGTATGACACAGCTAGATTTTCCTCAATAGTCAGCTTATCCGCAAGACAACTCCATGGGTTCCACACCTAGTGTCTAGAGCTCATTTTCATCATCATGTTTGATCTAATGAACTTACTATAGGTATGATGTTGAGAGAAGAGTTTCCCTCATCCTATATATCCTGCATATACTCATTTTATGATACCACTTTGAAATAATATGATATTTTATGATATTACTTTCTACAAAAACTTCAATAGGTTAGAGCTGTAATTTCTTGGAGCTAATTCAACCAGTTAAAAAAAAAAAAAAAACAGGAAAATTGTGCTGTCATGAATTGATCATTCATATTAGGGTGCTTACTTAGCAAAGTGAAGCTTCACTCTTTGCAGTGATGAGGACTACAGGCAGCCAAGCAGGAAAGTAATAAAACAGGAGCAAGTGCTGGTTTTGCCTAGAATTGAACCAGTTTGCCTAGAGCAAAAGGGAAGAATCAAGTCTAGCAGAGGGGTGTCAGTTCATGAAGAGTTGGTTTTTTTCACATGCAGTAGCTGAGATGTTACAGCTGAAGCTCAATGTGAGTTTTGAAGCACAGGGAACATACCTTGGCTCTGGTCTCTAAACCTCAGTTGTTTGCTTGGTAAAGCAAGGACAGGATTCTTCTGAGCATTACATGAGATAAAGTTAATGAGTGTCCTTTGTAAATTTTAAAATGCCATGAAGATCCAGCTGATATGATTGTTTAATGTTTTCTACAGCTGAAGGAGGACTGCACTGCAGGGCACTGCCTGGTGTAGCAGATGCTCCATAAAGAGCATCTTCCTTAATCCAAGGGAGAAAGATTAATGTCCTCTTGGTGATAAACAATTATAAGGCACCCTAGAGATTTGAGTGCCACATTAACATTTTGGGAGGGAAGGATAATGACATGGACTGTTCAAAATCCATATAATCTAATTTTTTTGAAGATTATCAGTGTTGTAGAAAGAGCAGCAACTATACTTACAAGGGATATGTGTATATCTATACCTATATATATAGATATATGGCACAAGTGGTTTCTCCTTTTCCCAAAAATGAGACTAAATAAGTTAAAATTTACATGACAAATCAACAGCTTAGGTGATCATGATAATAATAATGGTGAAGTTAAACACTTTTTTAGGACTAGAAAACAAATTTAGAAATCCTCGCTTTTACATTTCAATGAAACAAGATTCCTCAGAGATCTAGTTGAAGTACAATAGTTATTTACTTAAATGACTAGGTTACTAAATAATCTATCTAATTAGTAAGAAAACCAGAACTAAAATACAAATATATTGAGCCTTCATGTAGTCCTCTTTCTACAACACCAGGCTGCCAATCCAATATCATTTACACTTTTGTTTCTTTGATAGGATTTTAGAATATAGTGGTCATTGGCAAATATTCGGTTATTAAACATTCTCTTATTAAAAAAACAATAAATGTTTTCTCCCGAACACACCTATTTCTAGAAATTATGCTTCCTAAAAATATTCACTGATTGTATACCGTGTCTCCTTGGCTTCTCCCCACCTATCCAATTGTTAAAATTATGTAGATAAAATAAACTGTTAATTTCCTAAAAGTAGTAATAGATCCTATGGATTATCTCCCTCAACATGTATTCCAATCCTCTTTTGTGATACAGAGGCTGGAAAGATAAAAAACTATGTTTCTCAGATATAGTCAAAGCAAAAGAATTTCACCCATCAGATGACATAGGGGAGACCTATTTGGAAGTAAGTGTGGTAAGACATAGGGGCCCCTTTTCCCATTGGTTCAAATTGTGGTGGAGGAGGCCTAATTCTGGGACTGTCAGAATTTTGGAAATTCCTCAATCTACAGATTTTGTATTGAATTAGAGGTAGCAGCTTTCTGTACTTCACAATCTAGTTACCATAATTATCATATAGTGTTTGCATGCTATTCCACTTATGACCAAATCACACTTTTATTGAATGCTTTTCTGTTATGGATTTTTTTTATTGATGACTTTCAATTTGTACTATTATAAATAATATTGTAGTCTGAATACATAAGTGATATCCTTCAATTTTTTTTTCTCCTGAGGATAAACAGAATTGAGGTTGTGAGCTGAAAGGCATACTTACTTTTATAGGATCTTATTATGAAAATATGTCTGAAAAGGGGCTTTTTCTGGACAGAGGGAAGAAAAATGGATATATGTACAAACTGCAAAATTGCAAGGTATTTGAGACTAGTCTCAATCACTAAGACTAGCGAGTGATTGTTTTGTCTTGACTTCCTCTGCAAACCACAGCTAAGAAGATTCCTCTTGATGGAATGATGCCAATCAAAGAAGCCGCAGAAAGGATGGTAGAAGTTTGAGGAAACCACTCTTTGGATGGAGTAAAAGTGAAAAATAGAATTTCAGTCTGGCTTCTACTCAGCCCCCAGGAAGGAAGCTAGAATCTACAAAAATATTTACTGGATAACCTTTATAAAATTAGACATAGTTACTTTCCAACTATTTATAGATGGCACAATCTTTATAGAACTATAGAGAATTAGAAACTTTCTCTTGTTTTAAATTGTCATTTGCTTGGTAATTTTCAGTGAAATAATTAAAATGAATAAGGATGTGCTTATGATCGGGAGCACCAAGAGAGGAAGGAAGCAAGGAACTATTATTCTTTGGAATCCCACTGGAGTAGCACTATTTATTGTGGGCTGATCTGTGAGGCAAGCTGGCTGGTCCCCTCTCATGCATGAGCCTGGGTTCCAGTGCCTCAGTCAAAATGTGCCTGAAGGCGGAAAGTGCTCTTATAGAAATAGCCAAAGACCACAATGGTGTCTAAGTGGTATATTTGATAGGACTAAAATCAGCTGGCAATATTTTCTTTCTTTGTTCACACTAGTGCTCCTAACAGTTATTTAATGTTTGTCTTCATTTTGTTCTTGGCAGAACAAAACTGTCTATAATAATATTAAGCACTAAATAAATGCAATTATAATGTATATCTCTAACCCATTAACACATAAGAAGGCCTAGCAAATCAATGGATAAAAACCTACCAGACTGAGAAAAAAAAAATGATTCCTTTGTCAACTCAATTAAAATATTTATTTACCACCTGCTTTGGACATTGTTCTAGATGCCATGGGGATGGGGATAGTAGGAAGGTACCAAGAAGCATGAGAAATATCTTTTCCTATCCTAGAGGAACTATTAGGCTTTAATTTAATGAAAACTGATTGATCCTAGATAGCTCGACAGTTGGACATTAGGTGAGGTGAGACATATCCATGCATACATATGTTACATTTCATTCTTTGTAAATACAGTATAAAAATGAAGTCTTCAGTACAAACACACACACATATAAGCGTGTGTATGTGGGCCTATGAGTCTCCTCTTAGGCTACCATTCTTATAATGCTCGTTTAATGTATTTTTAGAAATGATTGTTGGATATACCCAAGAATGTACTCTAATTTTATCATAGAAATGGATTTTTTGATTAAAAACTATAGACTTTCTACTATCCTGTCTGATGTGTTGATTTCTCAAGCTGGCAATTCAGCATGGGTGAGTTGCAAAGTACAATGAAGCAATTCACTGTGGGTGAACAAGAACAAGCTTAAATGTGTTGAAATGATTTTAGGGCAAATTTCACAAAGCTAATTGCACTTCAAAGCGATCTCTCTTTTGAGTCAAATCTAACCAAAGAATTGAATGTCATCCAGTTATTATATAAAACAAATGTAAACTAGATCACAGTATAGTACTCTAACATAGGGCAATACTATATAAAATAAGTAAACACATCTTTTGGATAAATTAGACTATGTGATATAAAATATATACATATATAAGTTAAACTATGTTCTATAAAGCATAAGAGATTATATTTATCATGTCTTTTATAAATATAGATTTCTCTGGTAGCTCAGACAGTAAAGTGTCTGCCTACAATGCGGCAGACCCAGGTTCAGTCCCTGAGTCAGGAAGATCTACGGAGAAGGAAATGGCAACCCACTCCAGTATTCATGCTTTGAAAATCCCATGGACAGAGGTGCTGGTAGGCTATAATCCATGAGGTCCCAAAGAGTTGGACAAGACTGAGCAACTTCACTTTCTTTCTCTTTCTTTTTTCATAAATATGAGAAATTGGGCAAAATATATAATAATCTTACAGTATTCATTTAATCTCATATGTGAAGATAAGTCCATGTTTTTAAAATATATTATCCTGAAGCAAGATATAAAATGTTATGCGCTTTCATCATTATGTAGAGGAAATTGACATTCCTTACAAATTGGCTGTTATATATACCAAATAATTTTTACAGATAAGGCAAGAAACCTCATATGCTAAGATTATATTTTTATAAAATAATTTACTTTTTTAAACAAAATTTATATTGGAAACTATCAATTAACTGTGCGATTTGCTATTTATTAAAATTAATTTCAGAATTGTCTAAAATATTTTCTGAAAATAAGCCCATCTGGTAAATAACATCCAGTATTCCTTTTAATTCATTGAACTGCTTTTTTTCCGACAAATATAAAGAGCTTTTAAACTACCCTTATATAATAGTTTTACCATGTAATGATTCATTTTTTAAGCAATGAGATGAATTAAAACAATAGTTAACTTGAACAGAAATTGCATTGCATCCAAAATTAATTATCCTTAAAGTTTCCAATTTATTTCTGTATTTTTATTATTGTGGTTTTAATCATTAGAATGAAATGAACAAAACTAAGTGTTAGTGGAATTATCCTGTGCTGAAACTGCATTTTGTGGCTTGTGTCAATTATGATTTATTATCTTGGCTTGTTTCCACTTTTGAGAAAAACTGAAGAACATGCCAAATACGGCAATAAATCATTTTGGGTTGGCCAGTCATTGAAATTTCAAAAGTCTTTATACTTTGTATATCAGCCTACACAATATCTCATGAAATGAGAAAATAAGTTACTATGCCATAATCTAATGGTATTTTATGCCTTTAAACACTAAAGTTTTATGGATTTTTATTATTAATGTAGAAATATGGGACTCTTAAAATTACTATAATATAGAGAGTGGGGACATTATTTATGATTTTATGAACAGATCAAAGCAAATAGAAATTATCTCCTGAGACCAGGAAGCAATTGTTTTGTCCTGGTTTCTTTATAGACCTACAGGCTGAAAATTCCTCTTCATGAAATGATAATAATTGAAATTAGGGGCAGGAAGAATGGTGGAAGTTTGGGAAACCCTCCTTCTGAATGGAGTCAAAGTAGAGAAAAATTTCTGAAATTATTTGTAAAAAAAAAAAAAAAGATAAGCTTTGAAGTGTGCTTTAAAAATAGCTTACCATCTGTATTAGTTATCTATTGCTGCATAACAAATCACCCCAAAGCTTAACAGCTTAAGGCAAATAACATTCTCTCACATCATTTTTAAGGATTAACGAACGATCCAGGCTCAGGACTTCCCTGGTGGTCTAGTGGTCAAGAATCCATCTGCCAATGCAGGGGACATGAGTTTGATACCTGCTCCAGGAAGATTCCACATACTCAGGACAACTAGACCCATGTGCTGCAATTACTGAACCCACACTCTAGAGCCTCCAACCAAAACTGCTGAAGCTTGCACACCACAGTTTGCAACTAGAGAAAGTCCACTTGCAGCAATGAAGACCCAGAGCAGTCAAAAATAAATAAATATATAATAAAAAAAAAAAAAAAGAATCCAGGTACGGCTTTACTGGTTGGTTCTGGCTCAGGGTCTCTCAAGAGACTGCAGTTGAGCTGTCGGCTGGCATTTCAGTCTTTGATGCCTTGCATGGGGCCTGAGGGTCTGTTTCCAAAATCATTCACACATGGACTCCTTCAGTTTTTCACTGTGTGCTGCTCATGACGTGGCTTCCTCCAGTGCAAGTGATCCAGGATGGAGGCTGCAGCTTTTATAAACTACCTTCAGAGCAGCACAGCCTGACATCTGCTGTGGTCTACTGGTCACATAGACCAACTCTGGTGTAATGTGAGACCTGACTATACACAGTAGTCAGATAGGAGTCAAAGCTCAGTGGGAGTCATGAACTTTGGAAAGTGGTTACCACAGCATCCTTCATTCAGTTATTTATGCATTCATTCATTTGTAAACATCCACCAAGTCCCCTTTATGTGCCAGAAACTGTGTTAGATCCTAGAGATAAAATAACCAAAATAGACACAGTTTCTACTCATGGAGACAAAGTATCAGACGGTTTACAGTCTGATGGGCTTCCTAGGTGGCACTAGTGATAAAGAACATGCCTGCCAATGCAGGAGACGTTAAGAGATGTGGATTTGATCCCAGGGTCAGGAAGATCTCCTGGAAGAGGGCGTGGAAATCCGTTCCAGTGTTCTTGCCTGGAGAATTCTTGGGGACAAAGAAGCCTGGTGGGCTACAGTCCACAGGGTGGCAAAGAGTCAAACATGACTGAAAGGACAACAGTATCAGCAGTTATATTAAACAACTCCATAGGCTGTCTCACAGGCTCCCATAATATTGTGTATTTCTTTAGCATATTTCTGGTGCTTGTTTGACTCCATGGATAAAGGGAACATTCCCACACCAACAAATGATACACTTCCTCTTCTCAGATAATCTTCATTTCCATTCCACCTTACTACACACTCTATGCAGACTATGGAACTTTTCTTCATCTAAAGCCTTTCACCCCCAAGAGCACTTATTGAAATAATCCAGGACTTCCCTCGTGTTATAGTGGATAAGAATCTGCCTGCCAACGCAGAGCACATGGGTTCAATCCCTGCTCCCAGAAGATCCCACATTCCACAGAGCAATTAAGCCCATGTGTCATACCTATTGAGCCTGCAGGCTGCAACTGCTGAAACCTGTGTGCCTAGAGTCTGTGCTCTGCAACAAAAGAAGCCACTGCAGTGAGAAAACTGCAGGCTGCAACAAAGAGTGGCCCCTGCTCATCACAATCAGAAAAAGCCCGCACAGAGCAAATGAAGACCCAGTGCAGCCGAAAATACATAAATACATACATAATCTGTTAAGCACAACTGATAGTCCAACTTCCTTATAAAACTAATTGTAGTAGGATTGTGCTTCAACACTCTTATGATTTCTAGTTCACTTATCCATACTTCATTCACATCTGTTAGCTTTCTCCTGTCTCCTCTCCGTTTTCTATCCTCTTAGTCTCTACAATCCATCATTTTTAGTTTCCTGTTCCAATATTCCAATTTCACTTCCCCTTATTTTGCAAAACTTCAAACTAGGAAGAACCCAATTATCTGATTTTTTTTAAAAATGCCTTTAAGTGACAGCTAGAGCACTGCAAGAAAATTTAAAACAGGGTGAATGGGTTTCACTATAAATTTATAATTGTCAAATGCATAGGTATCCCAAGAATGCCAGAAACCTGATCTCATTTTCCAAATCAGCTTGTTTTCTACTATACACCACAGTGATTCCATTTCTTTTTCACTCTCCTTAAGTACCTGACCCATCTCCACTTTAATGCCTTCAACTCTCAACAGAAAACTTCCAAAGAGGAAATAGAAATCACCATCTGGAATTTCCCCATCTCCCTTCACTGTATTTCCAAACATAATTTTGCATCTGTTCTGTCTTCCATCTCTTTTCACTTACTGAAGGAAATGCACTGCTCTGTTCCCATCCGTTCTGTGTGCACATGGATCACAGCTTCAGTCTAGCTGCTGCTGCTAAGTTGCTTCAGTTGTGTCTGACTTTGTGCGACCCCATAGACGGCAGCCCACCAGGCTCCCCTGTCCCTGGGATTCTCCAGGCAAGAACACGGGAGTGGTTTTCCATTTCCTTCTCCAATGCATGAAAGTGAAGAGTGAAAGTGAAGTCGCTCGGTCGTGTCTGACTCTTGCGACGCCATCGACTGCAGCCTACCAGGCTCCTCCTTTCATGGGATTTTCCAGGCAAGAGTATTGGAGTGGGTTGCCATTGCCTTCTCTGCTTCAGTCTAGGGGCACCCACATCAAAGATTACACACATCATCTCTCTGATATCTTTTTGGTTTCTTTCACAATGTCGTGAGCCTTTGATTTCCTGCAAGGAGAAGGTGTTCTCAAATTTCTAACAGTGGGAACCCCCTTAGATGGCACCAACCTTGATTTCCAACTGGAACAATCGTCTACAAAAGGAAAAGTGATGGCATGTATGTCATAAATCTAAAGAGAATAGAGGAGAGTTCTGCAGCTTGTGCCACCTGGGTGATGCTAGCCTCCTATCTTCCAGGCATACTAGCCAGCGAGTCGTGCTGAAGTTTGCTGCTACCCCTGGGGCCACTCCTACCACTGGCTGCTTTACTCCTGGAACCTTCAGTGACCAGATCCAGGCAGGCTTCCCAGAGCCACCGCTGCCGGAGCCTCCCGATTCCAGAACTGATCAGTAGCCTCTCACGGATGCGTCTTAATATGAACCCACCCACCACTGCTCTGTGTGACACGGACTCTCGTCTGCACCATGGGGACATCGCCATCATCGCGGGAACACAGGAGGCCACTCCCAAGTCTGCAGTAGTGGATGCTGGCTGCAGAAGTTCTGCGCATGTGCAGCATCATCCGTGGCGTGAGATCGCCACGATCTCTACTTCCGCTGCGACGCAGAAGAGGCAGAAAAGGAAGAGCAGCCATTACTGGAGAGTCTGAGACCGGGGAGGAATTCTGGGTGAATGGAGTGCTCCAGCTCCCAAATGTACTGCTGCTCCTCCCGAGGTCACCTGAGAAGGCGCAGTTCCCTTCCGAAGATGGAGCCTTAGCCCAGCCGTGGAGGACTGGTCTGCAGTCCCCACGGTGCTGGCCACTGAATGGGTTTTAAGCTGTTCTCTCACAGACTCAAACACAAAATTGAAGTAAGGTTGACAGGAGATAAACAGTTTCTTTATAACCAACCAACCAACAAATGAAAAAGAAATTTAATTTTTGGTCAACTAATGTTTACAAGCAAAAAAACACATCATTAAAGTGTTAGAGGAAATAATATAATTATCATCATATTATAAATGGTAGTATAATTATTAATGATAATGATAATTATCTTTAGAATGAAGATCCCCAAACCCAGAATCTACCCAATGAACTAAGTAATATTAATACTGTTAGCTAATTGTTATGGTTAATAAATATCAGGAAAAACAAGATAGGAGACTTCCCTGGTGGCTCAGAGGTTAAAGCGTCTGCCTCCAATGCGGGAGACCTGGGTTCGATCCATGGGTCGAGAAGATCCCCTGGAGAAGGAAATGGCAACCCACTCCAGTATTCTTGCTTGGAGAATCTCATGGACTGAGGAGCCTGGTGGGCTGCAGTCCATGGGGTCACAAAGAGTTGGACACGACTGAGTGACTTTACTTACTTACTTAAGATTTTAAGAGTTGTTTTAAAAATCTATACAGACCTTATTCAAATCAATAAGACAAAAAACTAAGAACTTGATAGACTATTGGGCAAAGGATATAAACAGGTTTAATCCAAGCTCTAAAGCCCAAGTGGCTCCCAGTAGACTGAAGTTGTGAGCCAGAAGCCCAGGCAAGAGTCTTGAATAGAATCACATTCTGCCTGAGAGAGATCCTAGGGAGGCTTGAGATGAGGCCCCTGGGCATTCCTTTAGGATGTCATTGTTGACCTTTGGCAACAAAGAAGCCTTTTTTTTTTTTTTTAAGTGAAAGTCTCTCAGTTGTGTCTCACTCTTTGCAACCCCATGGACTACAGAGTCCATGGACTTCTCCAGGCCAGAATACTGGCGTGGATAGCCGTTCCCTTCTCCAGGGGATCTTCCCAACCCAGGGATGGAACCCAAGTCTCCTGCATTGCAGGCGGATTCTTTACCAGCTGAGCCACAAGGGAAGCCCTCCTCCCCCACCTTTTTAAGGGCAGGAATAATTAAATTAAGCATTTTTGCAGATTGAACAGAAGGAGTCCCTGGAGAAATTTCTAAAAGAATGGATAATTAATGAAGCAAGAATCTGGAGAAGAAGAATAGAAAAACCTTCCAAAATTTTGATAGATTAAGGTGCTTTAATTTTAAAGCTCCTATTTTAAATAAGTCTAGCAAATGCATGCTTTAACTTGAAGAGATATAACTAAATAAGTGTTCCTGTTGTGTCCTACAGCATCCCCTCCTCATGGATTCTCCTCTTTCCCCTTTATCTCTGTAACTGTTTACAAGCCTGTCTCCCCAGCCACCCCTTCCCTTCCCTGCATCACCTATTCAGAGGAGGGCCTGATGTTTGAGAAATGGATAAGACTCTTCAGCATGGCTCAAGTGCTTTGCATTTGCCAGCTCAGACCAAGTTTTATAAATAATACAAAATTTCAAAGGCTCTGGGAGGAGTCAACCAAAATGACAGGGAAAATAGTATGTAAGATTAAAAAAATAAAATTCTAAAAGACAATCCCATCACTCTTCCTCCCTATAACCTAACAATTAAATAAGGCAGAAATATTAGTAAGTGAGAAAACAAGGAAATAAGTTGAACAGTATATTAACAATTACTGATGATAAAGGCTTCAACTGCAGAAAGCTATTGAATTCAAATGTTTGGTGCCTCAGGAAACATTTTCCAAATTATTAAACCCATTCCCCTTTATCCCAGAGGTTTCCTCCCCTTCTTCAGCAGAAGTCTTATAAAGATAATTGCTACAGCTCTCCAGATGTGATTTCATAACTCTGGAATCAGTTTAAAGAAATCTTACGCCTCCCATTAATACTGCAGTTGTATAGCTTATTTTTCTGATGAAAAAATAAGCCCAGGAGATACATGAGAGGTGAATTCTTCATGACAATTATTTGTGGTGGTAAATTTATTTGAACTTTTTTTTTTCTTGTCTTGGAATGAAATGGATGGAGAATTGGAGTTGAGCTGAGCAGTCCTCTTATGTTATGCTGTTTGTCAGTGGGTGTACATGTATGCACATGTGGGTGTGTGTATGCTTCCAGGGGACAGGTTTGATTATCTTTTGCCGCCACATTTCTTACACTATCCCTCTACTTTCTGAATTTTTGATGTAAGATGGTTGATCAATGTGAAAATATAGAATTAGCAAAGGTACCATTATAAAAACTATTGTTGCTGTTCTTTAGTCACTAAGTCATGTCTGACTCTTTGTGACCCCAGGAGTGTAGCTGCCAGGCTCCTCTGTTCATGGAATTCTCCAGGCAAGAATATTGAAGTGAGTTGCCATTTCCTTCTCCAGGGGATCTTTCCGACCCAGGGATCAAACCTGCGTCTCCTGCTTGACAGTTGGATTCCTTACCACTGAGCCAACTGAGAGGTCCGAATAAGAACTATTAGGTCCACTTAAAAATGAATTATAGTTGTAAGAGGCTAACAAGATTCTTAGTTGAAAAGGGCAGGATGGTGAAGAAATGAGAAATAATGAAAAAAAAAGTGGAAAGCCTGAAAATGCACTTATAAAAACCCTGCTATACTGACATTTCCACAACTCAAGTTCTATGAGATGGTCTCTCTCACACACAAACACAGTTGTTATTTTCACAGTTTAAAACTACACATAAGAGAGGAAAACTGTTATAGATTATAGTACTATAGATTATAGGGAGGTTTCTGTGACTCCACTCAGTGAGAAACCCCCTCTGTCTGCCTGGCAGAGTAGGATCCCATATACCTGCTTATGAGGCTTAAATGCTGCAGAGTGGATGGGTGGGGTTGATGGGGGGAAGGTGGGCAAGGACTAGAAATATAGCTATAAACAAAGGCCGGAGAAAAGCAGGAGTATTTTCTGGAAAATTGGCTAGATCTGTGGTTGGTTCTATGGTGGTATGTATGGTCAGATGACTCTGCAGTAATGGTCACAGTGATCAGTGAAGATCTTCACACTCTCTCTTCATGCCTTTGGTGGCTGACAGTAGACAAACAGCTGCCGCAGCAGGTGGAATTCTCACATACTCTCTTAGAAAAGATGCTGGTTTCTCTGATAAAGAAATGGTTGCACACTTATCATCAGGGAAATTCAAAACAAAACCAGGATACATCACCTCACATCTGTTAGAATAGCTACCGTCCAGAAGACAAGAGACATAGCTGCTGGTGAGGATGTAGTCAAAAGAGAATCTTCTTTTTTTAATTTTATTTTAAAAATTATCTAATTTTTACTTTTCTCCAGAGGAAAGCATTCTAAGATTTAGCCTTTAAACACTAATTCTTATAAAAGTTTTTTTTTTCCTGAAAAGGCAATATTTATACACTGTTGGTGGGAATGTAAATTAGTTCAGCCACAATAGAACATAATAGGGGAAGGCCTCAAAACAGTAAAAATTGATGTACCATATGATTCAGAATTTCCACTCTTGAGTATATATTAATACCTTAGGGAAATAAAAATGGGATTTCAATGAAATATATACATGATTATGTTTATTGGAGCATTATTCATAATGGACAAGATATGTAAGCTACACAAATGCTCATTTATGAATGGATAAGAAGTGTGCTGCATATACACACTGGAATGTTATTTAGCAATGAGAAGAGAAGAGGCTTTTCCATTTGTGAAAACAGGGATGGACTTTGAGTGCATTGTGCTGAGTGAGATAAGTTAGATAAAGACAAGTACTGTATCATATCACTTATATGTGGAACCTAAAAGAAGTGAAAGCTATAAAAAGCAGAGTAAAATGATGGTGACTAGAGAAAGGAGATAGAGGGACAAGAGTGATGGTGTTTAAAGGCACAAACTTGCAACAGTTAGCAAATAAACCATAAAGATCAGTACAATGATATGGATATTATACTGATTATATTATTGTATCACTGTATTATTGATATGTACAATAATATACACTACAAGGAAAAAAGAAACGGTTACAAGTCAATAATAGATTGGTCAATTAAACACCTTATTCTAGCTGACTAGTTTACAAAACACAATTCCTTTGTATTATTTTGCAGTATATGATGTAGCAACCTGGTGTTGTAGCCAACAGTGGAGCTTTTGTAGTCCTCTTGTTTTGTGATTCTTCTTGGAATGAGTATGGCTGAAATGATATAATTAGAAATAATTGATGGATAATGCATTAATATAATATATCAGTTCAGTTCAGGTCAGTTGCTCAGTCGTGTCCAACTCTTTGCGACCCCATGAATTGCAGCACACCAGGCCTCCCTGTCCATCACCAACTCCCAGAGTTCACTCAGACTCACGTCCATCAGTCAGTGATGCCATCCAGCCATCTCATCCTCTGTCATCCCCTTCTTCTCCTGCCCCCAATCCCTCCCAGCATCAGGGTCTTTTCCAATGAGTCAACTCTTCGCATGAGGTGGCCAAAGTACTGGAGTTTCAGCTTTAGCATCATTCCTTCCAAAGAAATCCCAGGGCTGATCTCCTTCAGAATGGACTGGTTGGATGTCCTTGCAGTCCAAGGGACTCTCAAGAGTCTTCTCCAACACCACAGTTCAAAAGCATCAATTCTTCGGCGCTCAGCTTTCTTCACAGTCCAAATCTCACATCCATACATGACCACTGGAAAAACCATAGCCTTGACTAGACAGACCTTATCCCTCCCAAATATCTTCTCATACTTTAAATTTGCTGAAGCACCAAAAAGTCGACTGTTAAGTTGGAAGTATCTGGAAACAATGTAGTACATCAGAATTCCTTCTATCACATCAAAGTGGTAATGAAGTCCATCCAACAAATAGTCCAGGCCATACACAATGAGTAACGGAAATTGTGTCAGATAAGCCAGACATACTTTACTGCTTTCTGATTGTGAAATGAAAGTGAAAGTGAAGTTGCTCAGTCATGTCCGACTCTTTGCAACCCCATGGACTGTAGCCCATCAGGCTCCTACATCCATGGAATTTTCCAGGCAAGAGTACTGCAGTGGGTTGCCATTTCCTTCTCCAGAGGATCTTCCTGACCCAGGGATTAAACCCAGGTCTCCCACATGGTAGGCAAATGCTTTTACCATCTGAGCCACCAGGGAAGTGAAACATACTCATACAATCTCTAGAGAAAGATAACTTCATTTCAATTTTGAATACTTTAAAATTTCCAGAGATAAAGCTATTGGTAAGGTAATAGATACTGAAGATAATGAAAAGAAAAATTTCTAGATATCATTCTATATGTATAGAATCCTTCAATACATTTAACAGGAAGTTTTCAGCATATTATCTTGAATGACTACTAAAGATATGATGGTTGGGATATGACTGCATGTAGGTATAAAATTGTAAGGTTGATATGTTTAAAACTGTTCACAGATCAGTTCTATTTTAAGACGACAGTTTCTGGCACTTGGATGGTCACATTTGATTCATTAGAATTCTCTGTGAAGTATGAATTTATTACAGTGGTTATAAATGGTGATTAAAATGTACAAGTATTATGTTACACTATGAGGTTCTTACACAACTAATGAAATTGACTAAATCATTCATATAAATAGAGGAGAACTTGGATGTGGTGCTCTGATAGATAAAACTTTATACAGTTACTTACAGAGATATTGTTTTCAATTAAGAATCATGTTTGAGTTCCTTGAATCAAATGTGTTATTGTCTATATAAGTGCTCTCTAATAGAACTCTGTGATGATTAAGATTTTCTATATCTGCGTTGTCCAGTATGGTTACCAGCCATATGTGGCTCCTGAGCTCTTGAATGTGGCTAGCATATCCGATAAACTGACTTTTTAATTTATCTTTGTTTAAGTCTGAATTTCAATGGCCACATGTGACTGGTGGTTACATTTTTAGAACAGTGCCAAGTCCATGGCATTGACCTGTACTGGAAATAAAATTGAATGCAGGGGTTCTGACCTCATCCTCTCTTGCAGGTGTGACAATGTGATAAATTAATCATGAAACAATGCTGAAGAGGGTAAAATAGGAGATTATCATTTGTTGCTATAATTAATGGGAGTTGAATATTAAAATGGTTATATGAATTTTAAGTTAGTCACTTAGTCGTGTCCAATTCTTTATAGCCCGCCAGACTCTTCTGTTCATGAAATTCACTAGGCAATAATACGGGAGCAGGTAGCCCTTCCCTTCTCCAAGGGATCTTCCTGACCAAGGGATCAAACCCAAGTTTCCTTCATTGCAGGCAGATTCTTTACCATCTGAGCCACCAGGAAAGCCCCCAAAAGTTAGTCTCTCGGATGTGAAGAGGTGACTTATTTTAAAACACCCTGATGCTGGAAAAGATTGAGGGCAGAAGGAGAAGCAGGCAACAGAGCATGAAATGGTGGATAGTATCATGGACTCAATGGACATGAGTCTGAGCAAACTCCAGGAGATAGTAAAGGACAGGGAAGCCTCGCATGCTGCAGTCCATGGGGTCTCAAAGAGTTGAACATGACTTAGTGACTGAACAACAAAAATGACTTTTACTGATTTCAATAAGGGTATAGCTGTAATGCATCCAGTATTAAATTTCTGGGGACACCAATAAAATTTTAAAGGAAGTCATTCACAAACCTCAGTAGTAAAGCAGATATAGCAGATAATGAAAACACAATTCTAAGCCCTTGAGCATCTAGAAAATAAAACAGACCTGTTGTAGAAATTGTCCAGATTCCATTATCAAAAATGATCTTACTTTCTTGGACTGGAAAAAAATGTAATTTTTAAAACCTCTAGTAAAAAAAAAAAGGAGTATAATTCATCAGTTTAATGAAGAAATGTTTTCTTTATTTGGATGAATTAAAAGGCTTCATTCCTTACATCTTTAAAGATAATTAAGGACTACAGTTATCTGAAGAAGTTTGCACTAATGTAGTAATTGACTTTGAAGACCCTGGAGTACTAATAAAGCAATATCCATGCATGATTGCTATATTCCTTCACATCCTGCCCAGTCAGTCTTTGAGAAAATATCCCACTATCCTACAAGTAGAAACTGGCCAAAAAATCCAGTTAAAAAATTTGGATGTAATCTGGCTGGTGAAAGAATGAGGTATTATAATAAAGTAATTCAGTTTTCTGCTATAACTCCTGTCAAAACGCTAAATGATAGAAGTATAGGCATAGAAGAGGCATTTCCTTAGTTATTATTTAATTCTTCTTCCTCAGGATTTCTTAAATAATTATAGGATAGAATTCACCACACCAACAAAGACAGCAACATTTCAGGAGTATGTTGTAATATATAGATTTATATGTAAAATAAATATATACTAATATTTTTATAAAAGTGAAATAGAGGGAAAAACAGTAATAAAAACAAAGAGAAGGACCTAAGCAGTATGAAAATAGAACAGAAACATTTGAACCTAGCAATGAATTTCTATTGGAAAAATATATCTGAGGAAATTTCTGAGAAATTAACACAGACACAAAAGGATGGAAAAATATGAAAGATCAGTTCAGTTCATTTGCTCAGTCATATCCGACTCTTTGCAACCCCATGGTCTGCAGCACACCAGGCTTCTCTGTCCATCACCAGCTCCTGGAGCTTGCTAAAACTCAGGTCCATGGAATCAGTGATACCAACCAACCAGCTCATCTTCTGTTGTCCCCTTCTCCTCCTGCCTTCAATCTTTCCCAGCATCAGGGTCTTTTCTAAAGAAGCAGTTCTTCACATCAGGTGGCAAAGTATTGGAACTTCAGCTTCAGCATCAGTCCTTCCAGTGAATATTCAGAATTGATTTGTTTTAGGATTGACTGGTTTGATTTCCTGGCAGTCTAAGGGACTCTCAGAGTCTTTTCCAACACCGCAGTTCAAAAACATCAATTCTTTGGCACTCAGCTTTCTTTGTGGTCCAACTCTCACATCCATACATGACTACTGAAAAAAACCATAGCTTTGATAGATGGACCTTTGTGGCAAACTAATGCTTCTGCTTTTTAATATGCTGTCAAGGTTTGACTTAGCTGCTGCTGCTGCTAAGTCACATCAGTTGTGTCCGACTCTGTGTGACCCCATAGACTGCAGTCCACCAGGCTCCCGTCCCTGGGATTCTCCAGGCAAGAATACTGAAGTGGGTTTCCATTTCCTTCTCCAGTGCATGAAAGTAAAAAGTGAAAGTGAAGTCACTCAGTCATGTCCAACTCTTCGCAATCCCATGGACCATAGCCTACCAGGCTCCTCTGTCCATGGGATTTTCCAGGCAAGAGTACTGGAGTGGGTTGCCATTGCCTTCTCCCTAGATTTTTCATAGCTTTTCTTAATAGGTTAAGATAAAATAGATTATAGATTTTCTTGGAAATAATGCATCCTCATCTAGAATATAAAACAATTTTTTAGATGCAGATCAGAAGAAAAATGAAATGAAGCAACATTTTAAAAGAATTAAATTACTGGTGCAATCATTTTACAACGAGTCAAATCTTCATGTTGTGTACCTGAAACTCATACAGTGATGTGTGTCAATTATACCTCGATAAAACTGGAAAAAAACAGAAGAGGACATAAGCTACTATGAACAAGGATCAGGAGAGAAAACAAACAACAGCACTAGACCCTCAGAGTTACAGACATAGTAATTATTAGAAATAGATTATAATAACATGAATTAAAGTTTAAGGAAATTAAAATATAAAGCCACCAAAATAAGCAAACCATAAGATCTAAATGACAAGGTAAATCTGAAGAACAAACCAGAAATTCAAAACAAAAATCACTGAAACTATAAAATAGATCTAAGAGATTACTGAGAATTCAGCAAAGAGAAGGAAAAAATAAAAGACAAGTTAGGACACAGGAAGGCTAGGATGAGAAAGAGTAGCATACACCTTATCAGAGTTCTGAAAGGATAAAAAGGCAAGAATGAGAAGAAGCAATATTTGATGAAGTAGTGGTTGAGAATTCCCCCAGTTGAGGAGAGACATGAATTCTCAGATTCAGAAAGCATTCCAGATCCCAGAACAATCAATAAAAATAAATCCAATAAAATTCCAATTCAAGACATATATTTAACTGACTTTGAAACTCCAAAGATAAAGATATTTAAAAAAAAACTGGAGAGTAAAGGTAACTTACCTATAATGTAATGCCAGTTAGATTTACCACAGGTCTCTCAGAAGCAGCAATAAAAACCAGAAGATAATAAATTAATATCTTAGCAAGTCTTGGAGAAAGAACTATCAACTTAGAATTATATACTTGGCAAATTATCTCTCACTATTGAGAAAGATAACGACAAACAAAAACAGATTTTATACAAGTACACATACTTAAAAGGAAATGTTACAGAAAGAAGACAAAAAGTAAATCTATCTCAAACTAATTCAGACATCAGTTCAGTTCAGTTCAGTCGCTCAGTCGTGTCCGACTCTTTGCGACCCCATGAATCGCAGTACGCCAGCCCTCCCTGTCCATCACCAACTCCCGGAGTTCACTCAGACTCACGTCCATTGAGTCAGTGATGCCATCCATCCATCTCATCCTCTGTCGTCCCCTTATCCTCCTGCCCCCAATCCCTCCCAGCATCAGGGTCTTTTCCAATGAGTCAACTTTTCGCATGAGGTGGCCAAAGTACTGGAGCTTCAGCTTTAGCATCATTCCTTCCAAAGAAATCCCAGGGTTGATCTCCTTCAGAATGGACTGGTTGGATGTCCTTGCAGTCCAAGGGACTCTCAAGAATTTTCTCCAACACCACAGTTCAAAAGCATTAATTCTTTGGCGCTCTGCCTTCTTCACAGTCCAACTCTCACATCCATACATGACCACAGAAAAAAACCATAGCCTTGACTAGACAGACCTTAGTTGGCAAAGTAATGTCTCTGCTTTTGAATATACTATCTAGGTTGGTCATAACTTTTCTTCCAAGGAGTAAGCGTCTTTTAATTTCATGGCTGCAGTCACCATCTGCAGTGATTTTGGAGCCCCCCCAAAATAAAGTCTGACACTGTTTCTACTGTTTCCTCATCTATTTCCCATGAAGTGATGGGACCAGATGCCATGATTGTTTTCTGAATGTTGAGCTTTAAGCCAACTTTTTCACTCTCCTCTTTCACTTTCATCAAGAGGCTTTTGAGTTCCTCTTCACTTTCTGCCATAAGGGTGGTGTCATCTGCATATCTGAGGTTATTGTTATTTCTCCTGGAAATCTTCATTCCAGCTTGTGCTTCTTCCAGCCCAGCATTTCTCATGATGTACTCTGCATANTTTCACTCTCCTCTTTCACTTTTATCAAGAGGCTTTTTAGTTCTTCTTCACTTTCTGCCATAAGGGTGGTGTCATCTGCATATCTGAGGTTATTGATATTTCTCCCGGCAATCTTGATTCCAGCTTGTGCTTCTTCCAGCCCAGCATTTCTCATGATGTACTCTGCATAGAAGTTAAATAAGCAGGGTGACAATATACAGCCTTGATGTACTCCTTTTCCTATTTGGAACCAGTCTGTTCCATGTCCAGTTCTAACTGTTGCTTCGTGACCTGCATACAGATTTCTCATGAGGCAGGTCAGATGGTTTGGTATTCTCATCTTTTGAAGAATTTCCCACAGTTTATTGTGATCCACCCAGTCAAAGGCTTTGGCATGGTCAATAAAGCAGAAATAGATGTTTTTCTGGAACTCTCTGGCTTTTTTGATGATCCAACGGATGTTGGCAATTTAATCTCTGGTTCCTCTGCCTTTTCTAAAACCAGGCTGAACATCTGGAAGTTCACGGTTCACATATTGCTGAAGCCTGGCTTGGAGAATTTTGAGCATTACTTTACTAGCGTGTGAGATGAGTGCAATTGTGTGGTAGTTTCAGCATTTTTTGGCATTGCTTTTCTTTGGGATTGAAATGAAAACTAACCTTTTCCAGTCCTGTGGCCACTGCTGAGTTTTCCAAATTTGCTGGCATATTGAGTGAAGAGGGCATACAGATGGTAAATAAGCATATGAAAAGTTGTTTGACATTATTAACCATTAGGGAGATGCAAATTAATACCATAGTGAGTATCGCTATACATCTATTCAAAAGTCTGAAATAAAACGGTGAGGCCAAATGATCCAGTTTCCTGAGAAACTGGGTCATTCACACATTGTTGGTCAGATGTAAAATAATACACAACTCCAGAAAATACTTGTCCATTTCTTTAGAAATTAATATGTAACTACCATGCAAACCAGAAATATCCTTCCTGGGCATTTACTCCAGAAAAATTAAAACTTATGTTCATGTAAAAACCTGTACACAAATGTTTATAGCTGCTTTATTTGAAACAGTCAAAGCTAGAAACAACCCAGATGTCCTTCCAAATATTTTACAGATACCAACAATGCTGCTGCAATGATCATTGTTTTGACAAGTCTTCCTATATGCACACAAGAGCTTGGCAGACACTGTTGGAGGTCTGCCCATAATCCATTTGCACCTTCTAAGGTTATTTCAATGAGTGAGACAGACATAATCTCTGTTATTACAGAGCTCACAGTTTAGAGGAGAGAGAGATAAGTAAACAAGTTTCTACAATTGATCCTTCAGTAGCAGGTTGTTATAAAATTGTCAGTTCATTGCTACCTCAGCCCCAAAAGATGCCAAACTCATTCGCTGACTTCACCATTTTGCACAGAGAAGCCTAGAACTCTTCTATATAAAACTCATCACAAAAATTTTCAAAGGACTAGGTGATGGCCCCAGGAAACCTAATTAAATCTGACTTATTAGAAATTCAAATTCTGCTAAGGTTCTCTGATCAATGGTTCAAAGAACATTATGCCCCTGCCAACTTTAACAATATAATAGCTGGTTATTTAAAGCAAAAGTGAGTTTATTTGGGAATGGTCAAATCCTCAGCCCCAAAAGATGCCAAACTCATTCGCTGACTTCACCATTTTGCACAGAGAAGCCTAGAACTCTTCTATATAAAACTCATCACAAAAATTTTCAAAGGACTAGGTGATGGCCCCAGGAAACCTAATTAAATCTGACTTATTAGAAAGTCAAATTCTGCTAAGGTTCTCTGATCAATGGTTCAAAGAACATTATGCCCTGCCAACTTTAACAATATAATAGCCGGTTATTTAAAGCAAAAGTGAGTTTATTTGGGAATGGTCAAAGGAACTGCAATTCCAGGTATGAGAACCAAGGAGGGAGGACCATAAGAAGTCCAGAGAACAAAGAAAAGGAATTTGCTTTTATAGGGAAAGGGGGTAGTTTGGAAGGGCTGTAATAACCAAAAAGTTCACTGGAGAAAGCTGGGAGTCCAAAGCATGGAGATTGTTCATTGGTTGAACTGCTACAGTCTCTGATTGACTGGGCTGTCCTCTCACAGAGAGTTTTCTTCTTCCTGGTGAATTGTAGAGAACACCTGCCTGTCAGAGATGTAGGCAGAAATCTCTTCCTGTTTAGAGTAATTGACATGTGTGTGGGTGGAGAGTGGGTAGTTCCCCCTGCAAGCCTATCCTTACTCCAATTTTAGCAGAGGTTTCTTTAATTCCACAGCTGATTTAATTTTGTTGTAAAAAGACTGGCTTTTTACCTTCTTCTTGGACCACTGTATTAGTGAGTCCACAGAGTAAAGGTCTATACACTAGAGTCAGATAATCCCAACTTCTCCACGTTTTCACAGTAAATGACCTTCACTTAACTTCCTTAAGCCTCTGTTTCCTCTTGCAAAAAGGGGCCTAATGAAGGTACCCACCTAATAAGTCAGTTGTATAGATTAAATAAAATAATACATAGTAATGCGCTTAGCACAATGCCTAGCACACAGCAGTTTCTCTGTTCTGTTCTATGATAACAGTGAAGACTTTGGATGATTTCCTTAGGATGATTCTTAGGAGTAGAAGTACAAATCAAAGAATGTAAACATTTTTAAATCTCATGAAACAGACTATAAAATTATTTTCTAAGCAATGGCATCCCACTCCAGTACTCTTGCACGGAAAATCCCATGGACGGAGGAGCCTGGTGGGCTGCAGTCCATGGGCTCGCGAAGAGTCAGACACGACTGAGCAACTTCACTTTCACTTTTCACTTTCATGCATTGGAGAAGGAAATGGCAACCCACTCCAGTGTTCTTGCCTGGAGAATCCCAGGGACAGGAGAGCCNGGACGGAGGAGCCTGGTGGGCTGCAGTCCATGGGCTCGCGAAGAGTCAGACACGACTGAGCAACTTCACTTTCACTTTTCACTTTCATGCATTGGAGAAGGAAATGGCAACCCACTCCAGTGTTCTTGCCTGGAGAATCCCAGGGACAGGAGAGCCTGGTGGGCTGCCATCTATGGGGTCGCACAGAGTTGGACACAACTGAAGCGACTTAGCAGCAGCAGCAGCAGCAGCAAGAAGAACTAATCTTCACTCCTGCCAGCTGAGTAGAGAGCACCCATCTTTCCTTTCCTTGGTAGCTTTTTGTGCTCTCATTTTTAAATCTTTCTAATTTGATGGATAAAAATCTATATATTCCTTTCCTTTCTGATTATTTGATTATCAGCAAGGCTGAATGATATTTTTAAAAACACCTTCTAGCTATTTTTATTTCCCCCTTAGTAGATTGTTGATTAATGTCCTCTTGTTGTTGTTGTTCAGTTGCTAAGTTGTGTCCGACTCTTTGTGACCCCATGGACTGTAGCACACTGGGCTCATCTGTCTGTGAGGTTCTCTAGGCAGGAATATTTGCCATTTCCTTCTCCAGGGATACTTCCCAGACCAGGGATGGAACCTATGTCTCCTGCAAAAAAAAAAAAAAAGTCTTCATTTTTATTGAGTTGTGGAAGTTCTTTATATATTAAGGTTACTGATTCTTTGATGGTATTGTGAAGTTTAATAAACACGTGTGGAAGGGATGAGGGTAGTGCTACTGCTTTGTCACTAGAATGTAAGTAATGTTTATGTAAAGTTGATGTATGCAATCTTTAAGTCTTTTAATTCTGCATGGATGCTAGGGCTACCACTTCCTTTTTTCTTTACCCTTAGCTACTAATACGCCATTTTCCATCCTCCACAAACCTGAAGATACATTTTCTGTTTATCATTTCTAGGGTAGCTATAGTGGGATCCCTTCGGTGCCCCTTTTCCTACCAGTGACTGTGAATTTTGCTGACAAAATTCTACTATCCTCTTCTGAATGAAAGTGCCCTGGGCCAAACAAGAGCAACCTCACCAGAGAGACTACACAACTCCCTCCTCCACCCTACCTGTCCACCAGACTTCAACCAATAACTGATGGGTATCTGGGTGTAGAAGGCCCACTCCCTTACTCTGAGGTGAGACTAACCCTGCAGTGCAATCTGTGTTCTAGAGCTTCCCTGTGAGAGCCGACTGAAGCCAGGCTCTGGAGAAACCAGCCTCACTTTTCTCCTCTGTCCTATGTCAGTTGTGTCACTTCCTTCTCCTAAGAGCATTCTCCCAGTAAATCCCTTCAACAGGAATCCCTCTCTCAGGCTCTGCTTCCTGAGAACCCAGCTCAAGGCCTTTCTAAGAGTAACTGTTTCCGTTTGTACCTTTGTCCTCCCAACCATTCTGAGTCACACTTTTTTATGGCCACCATGAACATGTAGTTACTTGCTTCTCCTTGGAGGCTGAGTTAACCAAGTGGTGGATTGTTTCAGTAGCTTGTTCAAGGTCACCCAGTATATTGGTTAATATTTACTGAGACCCCCGAAGCAAAGTGACCTGAATGTGTAATCTCGGCCATTACTTGGCACCCAGCCTTGATGAACTGAAATCTCACATCTCATGTGCCTCCTCAGGGTTAGTTCCTTTTCAGAAGAAATGATACACACTGATTCTACACCCCCAGTACAGAAATAGCTCACCCAGGGCCCTGAGAGGCTGGAATATGCTGGTTTGCACAATCATACAGTTAGAGCTGGAGAATACCATAGCAGTTATGTAGTCTTACAGATGACTGAGGTCCAGAAAGGTGAACTTACTTATTCAAGGCTGGGCAGCATGATGGTACTGCCACTGCAAGCCTTTCTGGCACAGAGGAAAACATGGGCCGAACCATAATTTCATTGCCTTTGATTTCCCCACTATCTCCTCATCTAGCCACCCCCTTTCTGTTCCTTCCTTGCTACCCAAGTACAGCCCATGGCTGTTGGCATGAAAGAGACTCTCCTCTACCTCCCTACCAATCTTCCAGTCTTGACTCAATGGCCTCAGTTGGTCTTCCTGGTTCCTATACCCTGCACCCCAAGTGCTTCTGGAGAAAACAGCATAGGCCAGCTGGTTCACGGCATCCACCTCAGCTGACCAAGACGTCAACAGCTTCTTGCTAATTTGGAATTGTCTCTCCCCACCCTTCCCATCATTGCCCACCCCCTAACACAGGGGCCCCCAATCTCTAGGCCACGTACTGCTACCTTCTGTCAGATCAGCAGCTGCATTAGATTAGAAATAAAGTGTACAATAAATACAACACACTTGAATCATCCCAAAACTATTTGCACTCCCATCCCTGGTCCATGGAAAAACTGTCTTCCATGAAATTGGTCCCTGGTGCCAAAAATATTTGGGACCTTTGTCTAACACACACACACAAACTCTGAAGACCTCTTAGGAAAACAGGTACCAATGTATGGACTCCCATACTGTCTCCATCTGCAAGGAAATTTATATCTACACCCAGATACTTCTTTCTTTAGCCCTTTTCCTTGTTCCCTCATCAGCTTCTGCTCCCTGGGGCCCAGCCCCTTGGAGTACACTGCCTTCTCTCTAATATTCTAATATTCTCACCTCTGCCTCAAATAAGCCAATGAACTTGCTCAAGTGCCTCCCATCACCCCCCCCAAACAAACAAACCAACAAATGTACCCTTGATTAAAAATATACAAGAAAGGTCTTAACGATCTGGATAACCACAATGGTGTGGTCACTTGCCTAGAAGTAGACATCATGGGGTATGAAGTCAAGTGGGCCTTAGGAAGCATTATAACAAACAAAGTTAGTGGAGGTGATGGAATTCCACTTGAGCTATTTAAAAATCGTAAAAGACAAAGTAGCGCTACACTCAATACGCCAGCAAATTTGGAAGATTCCACAGTGGCCACAGTATAGGAAAAGGTCAGCTTTCATTCCAATCCCAAAGAAGGGTTATGCCAAAGAATGTTCAAATGTGGTAAATTGGGCTCATTTGACATGTTAGCAAGGTAATGCTCAAAATCCTTCAAGTTAGGCTTTAGCAATATATGAACCAAGAACTTCAGATGCACAGGCTGGCTTTTGAAGAGGCAGAGGAACCAGAGATAAAATTTCCAACAATTGTTGGATCATGGAGATCATGGAGAAAGAAAAGGAGTCCCAGAAAAACATCTACTTCATTGACTATGTTAAAGCCACTGTGTATATCACAACAAACTGTGGAAAATTCTTAAAGAGATGGGAATACCAGACCACCTTACCTGTCTCCTGAAACCTGTGTGTGAGTCAAGAAGCAATAGTTAGAATTGGACATGGAACAACAGACTGGTACCAAACTGGGAAAGGTATATTGCTACTTTTTTTATTTAACATATGCAGGGTGTGTGTGTGTGTGTGTGTGTGCGCGCGTGTGCGTGCGTACATGCCTGCTAAGTTGCTTCAGTCACGTCCATCTCTTCATGACCCTATGGACCATAGCCCACCAGGCTCCTCTGTCCATGGGATTCTCTAGGCAAGAATACTGGAGTAGGTTGCCATGCCCACCTCCAGACCTAGGGATCTTCCCAACCTAGGGATCAAATCTGTATCTCTTACATCTCCTGCATTGGCAGGCAAATTCTGTACCACTAGTGCCAACTGGGAAGCCCTATATACAGAGTACATCATGAGAAATGCCAGGTTGGATGAATCACAGCTGGAAAAAGATTGCTGGGAGAAATATCCACAACCTCAGATACCCAGGTGATACCACCCTAATGGCAGAAAGTAAAGAAGAACTAAAGAGCCTCTTGATGAGGGTGAAAGAGGGAAAAAAGGTGGCTTGAAACTTAACATTCAGAAAACTAAGATCATGGCATCCAGTCCCATCACTTCATGGCAAATAGAAGGGGGAAAAGTGGAAGCAGTGACAGACTTTATTTTGTTGGGCTCCAAAATCACTGCGGACTGCAATGATGATGGCTGCCATGAAATTAAAAGATCCTTGCTCTTTGGAAGGAAAGCATGACAAACCTAGACAGCATATTAGAGACAGCGTAACAGAGATATCACTTTGCTGACAAAGGTTCATATAGTCAAAGTTATAGTTTTTCCAGTAGTCATGTACATATGTGAGAGTTGGACCATAAAGAAGGCTGACCACCAAAGAATTGATACTTTCAAATTGTGGTGTTGGAGGAGACTCTTGAGAGTCCCTTGGACAGCAAGGAGATCAAATTAGTCAATCCTAAATGAAATCAACTCTGAATATTCATTGGAAAGACTAATGTTGAAGCTGAAGCTCCAATACTTGGCCCACCTGATGCAAAGAGCTAGTTCATTGGAAAAGACCCCAATGCTAGGAAAGATTGAAGGCAGGAGGAGAAGGGGATGACAGAGGATGAGATAGTTAGAGAGCATCACTGACTCAATGGACGTGAATTTGAGCAAACTCCAGGAGATAGTGGAGAACAGAGGAGCCTGGCTTGCTACAGTCCACGGGGCTGCAAAGAGTCAGACATGACTTAGGGACTGAAAAACAACGATAACAAAATGGCAATAATTCCCCTTTCATTGGGTTGCTGTGAAGATCAAATGAGGCAAAAAATGAAGAGTATTAAAAAAAAATTTTTTTTTTGGTTAGATTTCAGTTGTTGTGGGGGTTTTTTGTTATCAAACCTTTATTTCCTATCTTGACTTCTTATCTGACCACCAGACTGTTATCTTAATTTGGATATCCCACATGCATCTCAAATACAGGATATTCAAGACTCTGTAATCACCAGACACCACCACCACCACTTCCTCTCCCACTGTCACTCACTGACTGATTCTTCCTATATCCCTCCTCTCAGCAAATGCCCTGCCAAATGCCACTCTCTCAAGCAATACACTTCAAAGGTGATCAGCCATTCCAATTTCCTTGGGACTTAGGGAGTTGCCAAGATATAGGACTTTCAGTTTTAAAACTGGTAGAACCCCACTACCATCAGTTCAGTTCAGTTCTGTCACTCAGTAGTGTCTGACTCTTTGAGACCCCATGAATCGCAGCATGCCAGGCCTCCCTGTCCATCACCAACTCCCAGAGTTCACGCAGACTCACATCCATCGAGTCAGTGATGCCATCCAGCCATCTCATCCTCTGTTGTCCCCTTCTCCTCCTGCCCCCAATCCCACCCAGCATCAGAGTCTTTTCCAACGAGTTAACTCTTCGCATGAGGTGGCCAAAGTGCTGGAGTTTCAGCTTCAGCATCATTCCTTCCAAAGAAATCCCAGGGCTGATCTCCTTCAGAATGGACTAGTTGGATCTCCTTGCAGTCCAAGGGACTCTCAAGAGTCTTCTCCAACACCACAGTTCAAAAGCATTAATTCTCCAGCGCTCAGCCTTCTTCACAATCCAACTCTCACATCCATACATGACCACAGGAAAAACCATAGCCTTGACTAGACGGACCTTTGTTGGCAAAGTAATGTCTCTGCTTTTGAATATGCTATCTAGGTTGGTCATAACTTTTCTTCCAAGGAGTAAGCGCCTTTTAATTTCATGGTTGCAGTCACCATCTGCAGTGATTTAGGAGCCCCAAAAATAAAGTCTGACACTGTTTCCACTGTTTCCCCATCTATTTCCCATGAAGTGATGGAACCAGATGCCATGATCTTCATCTCCTGAATGTTGAGCTTTAAGCCAACTTTTTCACTCTCCTCTTTCACTTTCATCAAGAGGCTTTTTAGCTCCTCTTCACTTTCTGCCATAAGGGTGGTGTCATCGGCATATCTGAGGTGACTGATATTTCTCCCGGCAGTCTTGATTCCAGCTTGTGTTTCTTCCAGCCCAGTGTTTCTCATGATGTACTCTGCATAGAAGTTAAATAAGCAGGGTGACAATATACAGCCTTGATGTACTCCTTTTCCTATTTGGAACCAGTCTGTTGTTCCATNTCTAGTCAAGGCTATGGTTTTTCCTGTGGTCATGTATGGATGTGAGAGTTGGACTGTGAAGAAGGCTGAGCGCAGAAGAATTGATGCTTTTGAACTGTGGTGTTGGAGAAGACTCTTGAGAGTCCCTTGGACTGCAAGGAGATCCAACCAGTCCATTCTGAAGGAGATCAACCCTGGGATTTCTTTGGAAGGAATGATGCTAAAACTGAAGCTCCAGTACTTTGGGCACCTTATGCGAAGAGTTGACTCATTGGAAAAGACCCTGATGCTGGGAGGGATTGGGGGCAGGAGGAGAAAGGGACGACCGAGGATGAGATGGCTGGATGGCATCACAGACTCAATGGACGTGAGTCTGAGTGAACTCCGGGAGTTGGTGATGGACAGGGAGGCCTGGCGTGCTGCAATTCATGGGGTCGCAAAGAGTCGGACACGACTGGGCGACTGAACTGAACTATCAGCAGAAATGAAGTCAAAATGGTATGCCTTACGTTAGTGTGCCATTTATTAATTCAGCCTGCATTTTCTCACTGTCCTAAGGAAAGTATATATACTCCCCTTCTTAGCTTGAAGATCATTCTCTGTTATGAACAACTAGAAACAAAATTAATTTGATGGGATCTCAGTGTCCAGCACATTTTCACCTGAGCAAGCAGAAAATTGTGTCACAGAGAAATAAAATGGCTTGCCCAAGAGTGATATTGAGTCAACTGCCTTTTCTTTCTTATTTGTTAACATTACGTCTTAAGCCCTGAGACTGTTCCTCTTTCTTTTTACTTGGAACAAGCCATGAGCCTCATCCTGTTCAGTGAGGGCTTCAGTCTTCCTGATACTATTCATACAAATTCACACTAATCTTTGGCTTAGTCTTGGTCATATGCCCACATTCCGTGACTTGTTCTAGTTCCTTTTAGAAGATGTCTTTACTTGCTTCCTTCCTTACGATTTTAGGGCATTTTTAAGTGATTACTTAGTTAAAATTCTTTCCCTCCAGCCCATTCCAGATTATTCCTGTTATCACAAAGCAATATTTTTATAATAGCGTGTTTTTGCCCTACATTTTTAACATATATTTTCTAAATCTCAAGTAGAACTTTCCCTTCCCATACCTTACTGTTGCTTGGTAATAATTGTTGTTACCAAGTCTTGTGTAGCACTGTAGCCTCTACCCAATGTTGCCATTTCCACATTGTCGATTTGTTCTTCAGCGATGACTAAAATTAGGTAGAGGTGATGATAGATTGGGATTTGGGGACTGACATGTACACACTGCTGTATTAATACAGATAACCAACAAGGACCTACTGTATAGCACAGGGAATGCTGCTCAGTATTCTGTAATAACCTAAATGGGAAAAGAATTTGAAAAAGGGTAGATCCATGTATGTCTATAACTGAATCACTTTGCTGTACACCTGAAACTAACAGAACATTGTTAATCAGTTACACCTGTCTGGAGGATTCTTTCCCATTTCTGATGTCTCCCAGCAATGCCTGTGATGGGGTGTGTAAATCTGTCTAAGTGTACAGTTCAGTACTGCAAACCTTCCCCTTGGATGCTGACATAACCCACATTCTCCACAGTCAGCCTTATTGGTAATAAAAATGGTATATCTTTATATTTTTTTCCTTTTCTAGTTGTGTTCTCTGTCTAGCTCTTCTCTCTGTTAGCTCAGGCAGAGGACAATGGACATTAACACTTGAGTTCCATCAAACCCAACACCTAAGAACCACGTCTTGAAACACTGAATACAACTCCAATGCCTCTGGTGAAAGCTTGTTAGCCTGCCACTTTGATGTTCCTTAAAGATAGCTCTGAGGGACTGTGTGGCTGTGAAATGAGGAAAGCTCTGTTGATGGAGAGAAGACGAAAAGGAGCTAGCAAAGGAAGGAGGAAAGGAAGGAATAGATGGAAAGTGAGAGACGGTACAGGAGTTTACAGATACACAAAGCACACAAGTTCTCCAAATAGCTTCAGATGTGTTATATATTGTGCATGTGGTGATTTTGATGGTAAAAAAATAAGAAAGATGAAAAGGTAGCCAGAAGGCTATTAGGACAATAGATGCTCTAATCTATTTTTTGTTTTTTAAGATAAAGGATATTGATAGAAGGAAAGAGTCCATGAAAAAGACTAGAAAGGAAGTATTTGTGTGTGAGTATGTTGTTGTGTGAGGGGGAGGGAGAGGGAGGGAGAGAGAAGAAGGGGAGAATCTTACGTCAGATTCTTCAATAAGCTCAGGGATCTGTATCTTAACACCTGGTGAGTGCTAAACACATTAGAGATTAGTAACTATCATTTAAGTGTCTTGGAACAGGATGTAATTTTGTGTTTACTGGAAAGAGATTAGCTTTAGATAAGAAGTAAAGGCCCTCTGACTCTAGATGGAATGATGACAAGATAGAAATATGTTTAGTATATGGTGAAGTGAAAAAAAAGATATATAAAAAGGTACAAGAAGACCTTTGTTGCTTAATGTTGCATGGTTTTTTGCTTTTATTATTTTTTTAAAGAGAGGAATAATTTTCTCTGTGTATTAGTCCTTGCGCATATGTTCTCAGTTGTGTCAGCTCTTTGTAAACCTATGGACCGTAGCCCTCCAGGCTCATCTGTCCATGGAGTTCTCTAGCCGAGAATATTGGGCTGAGTTGCCATTTCCTCCTCCAGGGGCGCTTCCCCACCCAGGGCTCAAACTAGCATCTCCTGTGAGTCCTGCATTGGCAGGCGGGTTCCTTTACCCAGTGAGCCGCCTGAGACAGTCCATTCGTCCCTGTGCTTGGTACTTTGTGTACCACTTTGTGTTAGGCACTCAGTTGCGTTTGATTCTTTGCAACTCCATGGACAGTAGCCCGCCAGGCTTCTCTGTCAGTGGGATTCTCCATTCAAGAATACGGGGGTGGGATGCCATTTCCTTCTCAAGCTTGGTACTTCTATTCTATGCCTTAATACTCAACTGTCTCTATAGAGTTGACATTATTTTCTCCTTTGTCTTGAAAAAGAAACTAAGATTCACAGAAATTGAGAAATATGTCAGGATGACACATTCAAGTACAGGGTCTGGGGTCTGGTTCAAGTAAATCAGGCAAATCTGTCTCCAAATCTCCAGCTTCTTTAGTATAAGGTAAGGGTCATCAGACATTTTCTGTAAAAGGTGAGCGAGTAAAGGTTTTATGTTTTGTGGGCAGTTACTCAACATTGGTACTGACTGCAAAACCTGCCACAGATAATAAGGTAAATTGTGGGCATACCTGGTTTAAGAAAAGCTTTATTTGTGGATACTGAAATTCATAGGAATTTACAGATATAGAAATAACACAAGTTACCCAAATAGCTTCAGATATATTACGTAACTGTGCAAGTGGTGATTTTGATGTTAAAAAATAAGAGAGATGAAAAGGTAGCCAGAAAGGCTGTTAGGACAATAGATGCTCTAATTTTTTTTTTTTCTTAAGGTAAAGGATATTGATAGAAGTAAAGGGTCCAGGAAAGAGACTAAAAATGTCAGAAAGGAAGTATTCATGTAATTTCCATATATAACAAAATATTTTTCTTTTCTTCATGTTTTTTCAACCATTTAAAAATGTTGAAACCATCTTAAACTTGTGGGCGGTACAAACCCAGATGGTGGGCCATATTTGGTCCATGGGCTTATCAGCTCCTGGCATAAGGCTCTGGCAATCAGATTCATGCTCTCCACATCATTCTTCCAAATGCAGGATCTGAGATTATCCAATCAGAGCAAAAACTAGTGATAACTAACTTTCTGAAATAATCATTGTTTTTTTCAGAGGAAAAACATGATTTTGTTAGTTCTGTATCATTTTCCATCTTTTGATCCTGGATCAAAAAAAGAAAAAGCAGACTGTAATAGAGATTATGTCGCCCGTCATCTGTTTGCTTTTCAGATTCTTTTTCCCACTGCTCTGAGATGGAGGAGTCTTGTCTGTATGGATGCCTCCTTATTCTCTGGCTTTTGCTTAGTGTTGGCCAACAGGAAGCCCTGGTAGGGAAACAAAGGGAGGCAGGAGAGTCCAGTTAGGATCTTCACTCATCTACTCCCTCCCTAACAGGGCCATGTAGTTCGGATGTTGCTCTAAGGTCTCAGCTCCTTTTCCAGCATCTCTCTTTGTGGTACACCTCCTCCCTAGGTTCTAGAAACCACTCTCCTCCTCTCTACTTCCAGTCTAGGAGGAGTTCTTGTCTCCTGCGCTACTACCCAGGGGGAGCTGCACTATCTCTAAGGTTTTTCTCCATATCTTTCTTGTACCTTTGTATCCAGTCCTTTTATTTCTCTCTTCCTATGTTACACAATGTGATTGTGCCCTGTTCCTTGTGAGAAACACATGAGGTGAGGACCTTGTCTAATACAGAGAACGAGATTGTGCTTGTAGCAATGTCTCTTTAAGAGGCTTCTGCAGAAAGTCTCATCCTCTGCAGGAGAAAAAAAAACAACCATTCTTTCCTTTATGTCCACACTGTACCCTGTAATATATTTTTCATGGCTTTATTGAAGTTTGACCTACAATAAATAGCACATATTTAAAGTAAACATTTTAATAAGCTTTGATATATATGTGTACCCATGAAATCAACATCAGAATCAGGGTAATGAGTACGTTCATCACACCTGAAAGTTTTCTTGTGTATTTTTTTTTTTTGAGCTTGATCTCTTTCTTTACTGCTCTCCCTCTCTCATTTGACCCCATCCCCAAGCAGTCACTGATCTACTTTTGGCTATTAAAAATTCATTCATTCTTTTAAGAATTATTTATATCTTAAGAATCATTTTAGTATGAATTTGCTTGTTTTTGGTCCAATCTCTTTCTCTTGACATAATTGCTTCTTATAACATATTCAGTTGTCATATTACAAACTGTTTATTGCCTGTACATGCCAGCATATCTATTTGCCTCTATTTAGACTTCAAGTACTTCAAAGTATGTTGCACTTGTCATTGTATCCCTAGAACGTGTCTCAGCACTTGACATAGAGAAGATACTCAGTAATTAGGGAAGGAAGGAAAGGAGGGAGGTGTGGGATGGCACCTAGCATCCATCCCCTGAGAGCTCTTTGCTTCTCTAGCAGTAAAATTTCTGAAGTAGCCCTGTGGACGTGTCTGATGATCTGTTCAGAAGTGAAGCCTGTCAATAGGACTGGCTCTGTCAGGAGATGAAGCAGATGACATTCTTCCTCTTTTACAAGCCAGCTCTCATCCTGCACTTGCCTTGTCCTTCCTTTCTCAGATCTCCTCTATAGAATCCAGAAATCTACCTGTCTGTTGGATGTAGAGGATGTACCCGCAGTTTCTCACCACCCAGGTCAGCAGGGGAGAGAGGAGGAGTGGAGAGGAGATACCTGGGGAGGAGTGATAAGGTTAGACAGCATGGGATTCCAGGGCTGAAGCAGAAATGGTCTTACATGCGTGTGGGGTAAGGGTGTGGATGACATACTTCCATATAGATACTTCTCAAGAGAAAGGAACAGAAAATATACTTTCGTAGTTTCTTCTGCTATCATTTTGGGCTAAATCTGTGGAGTCTGAAGGACCTGGATTGCCTTTATTGAGAGCTAAATAGTATCATTCCTTCCATTTAGATTTCTGAACTTTGAGACAAGATTGATTCTGCAGGAAAGCACCAGCCTTGAACAATCAGCTTTGGCCTCAGGCTACAGTGAGTACATGAATTGGTTTGGTTAATGGTCTGAAAATCCTGTGATAGAACCCTCTCCTCTCATTCAGATTGAGATGTCTATCTATGTTAGCCCATTCAAGTTCAGGCATAGCCTGGAAATCTCCTCCTCTATGTTCTCTTCTCCCATGGGTTTATCAACACTGTTAACATCATGCCTTTATTCTGGGACACAGATGGACAATAAAAGTCCTACAGGATTAAAAAAGGTAAGTAATTCCAACTGCCTCATCCATCTTTTTAAAATGCTTTGTGATCTTCTTTCATCAGCCTCTTATCAGAGTCAAGACTGATTATTTACACTTTAGTGTGATTGAGTTCTATAGACAAGCCCAGGCTTGCTGGGCTAGCAGCCAGCTTACTCCCAAGGCATCCTGGTGCCATGGAGCGTGTGTAACTAAAATCCCAGGCTATAGATTTCAAAAGTGTTGCTTCCAATTCTTTCAGTTACATAGATACAACAATTTATACAAGAATGAAATAGATTTGTGGGTTACCCTGGAAACTTAACTGCCATGTGTAGCATGTTGTAGAAGTTTCCTTCTATTCCTTCTTTGCTAAGAGATTTCTTTAAAAATCAGTAATCATCTCATGCCAGTCAGAATGGCTGCTTTCAAAAAGTCTACAAACAATAAATTCTGGAGAGGGTGTGGAGAAAAGGGAACCCTCTTACACTGTTGGTAAGAATGCAAACTAGTATAGCCACTATGGAGAACAGTGTGGAGATCCCTTAAAAAACTGGAAATAGAAATGCCATATGACCCAGCAATCCCACTGCTGGGAATACACACCGAGGAAACCAGAATTGAAAGAGACACATGTATCCCAATGTTCCTCGCAGCACTGTTTACAATAGCCAGGACATGGAAGCAGTCTAGATGTCCATCAGCAGACAAACGGATAAGAAAGCTGTGGTTACATATACACAATGGAGTATTATTCCGCCATTAAAAAGAATATATTTGAATCAGTTCTAATGAGGTAGATGAAACTGTAGCCTATTATACAGAGTGAAGTAAATCAGAAAGAAAAACACCAATACAGTATATTAATGCATATAAATGGAATTTAGAAAGATGGTAACGATGACCCTATATGCGGGACAGCAAAAGAGACACAGATGTAAAGAACAGACTTTTGGATTCTATGGGAGAAGATGAGGGTGGGATGATTTGAGAGAATAGCATTGAAAGATGTATATTGCCATGTGTGAAATAGATCACCAGTCCAGGTTCAATGCATGAGACAGGGCACTCAGGGCTGGTGCACTGGGATGACCCTGAGGGATGGGATGGGGAGGAAGGTGGGAGGCGGGTTCAGGATGGGGAACACATGTACACCCATGGCTGATTCATGTCAATATATGGCAAACGATAACCCTGTATGTGAGACAGCAAAACAGACACAGATGTATATAACAGTCTTTTGGACTCTGTGGGAGAGGGAGAGGGTAGGATGATTTGGGGAATGTCATGGAAATATCTATAATATCACATAAGAAATGAATCACCAGGCCAGATTCAGTACAAGATCCTTGAGGCTGGTGCACTGGGATGACCCGGAGGGATGTTATGGGGAGGGAGGTGGGAGGGGGATTCAGGATGTGGAACACGTGTACGCCCGTGGCGGATTCATGTTGATGTGTGGCAGAAGCAATACAATATTGTAAAGTAATTAGCCTCCAATTAAAATAAATAAATTAAAAAATTTAAAATGTATGGCAAAAATCACTACAATATTGTCAAGTAATTAGCCTGCAATTAAAATAAATAAATTAAAAAAAATCAGGAATGGATGGTGCCTTTTTTCAGATACTTTTCCTGAGTCTTACTGAGATTATCCTGTTATTTTCTCTTTTGTTTGGTGATATGGGCAATAACACTGATGGATTTTTGAATGTTAAATCAACCTTGTATTTCTGAAATAAACTCTACTTGATTAATAAATATTATCCTTATTTTTGTGGTATCTTTTTAAAAATTATTATTATTTTGCTGAGGATTTTTTCAGCTATGCTCATGAAGGCTACCTTCTGTGACTTCTGTTATGTTTATGTCTGGTTTTGGTATCAGAGTAATACTGGCCTCATTTAGAATAATTGGGAAGTATTCACTCATTATCAATTTTCTGGGAGTTTGTGTATAATGTTAACTCTTCCTTCAATGTTTAGGAAAATTCACCAGTGAAACCATCTGTGCCCAGAGTTTTCTTTGTGGGAAGGTTTGTAACAAAAAACTTAATTTTTTAATGGAAATCTACTATTGTGTCTTTGTCTATTTCTCACTGAAGTTTTTTTAGTTTTTCATTTCATGCAGTTTGAAGTTCTCTTACTATGTGTATAAATGTCTGGGATTATTATATCTGCTTCATGAATTGACCTATTTACCAATAGGAAATGACCTTTTTCTAAATCTGGTAGTATTGTTTGTTCTGAAATTTACTTTTTCTGATATAAATATATTGATTTCAGCTTTCTTTTGGTTAGTGTAACACAGTAGATCTTTTAACATCCTCATACGTGTGTAATTTGTGTGTGTGTGTTTTTTATTTGAAGTGCATTTCTTATAGGCAGCATAGTATTATGTCTTGTTTATTTATCCTGTTGGAAAAATCTCTGCCTGTTAATTGGGTGTTTAGACCATTTACATATTTTGTGTTTGTTCATATGATTTTGTTTAAATTTATAATTTTACTACTTGATTTATGTTTCTTCCACCAGTTCTTTATTCCCTTTTCCAACATTTTCTGCCTTCTTTGGGATTAACTGAACACTTCGTGATTTAATTTTAATTCTTCCGTTGGCTGAATGGCTGTATATCTTTGTTAATTTTAGTGGCAGCTTTAAAGGTTATAGTATACAAGTTTAGCTCATTACAGTCTACCTTCAAATGATACTATACCACTTAATCAATAGTATAAGAACCTTATGGGATTTCCAGGTGGTACCGTGGTAAAGAATCCATCTGCCAATGCAGGAGACTCAAGAGATGGGGGTTCAATCCCTGGGTCGGGAAGATCCTCTGGAGTAGAAAATGGCAACCCACTCCAGTATTCTTGCCTGGGAAATTTTCACAGAGAGGAGCCTGATGGGCTACAGGCCATGGGGTCACAGAGTTGGACATGACTGAGCAGGCGTACACCTATATGAATCTTTTAATATACTTCCATTTCTTCTGTACCAGCCTTTGAACAAACACTGACCTACATTTTACTTTTACATTTGTTATAAAGTCCATGATACATGGTTTCTACTTTTGTTTAAACAATATCTTCTAAAGAGCTTTACATAATCACACAAAGCTTTCTCATCTTTTACCCAAATACATATGAGGTTATGTATTTTCTGGTGCTCTTCATTCCTTGTGTAGATCAGATTTCCTTCTGGCATCATTTTTTTCTGCCTGAAGGTCTTTCTTAACATGTCTTATTGTGCACGTGTGTTTGTGATAAATTCCCTCAACATTTGTATAATTGAAAGTCTTTATTTAGCCTTTGTTCTTTAAAGATATGTCTGTGTTTTTTTTCTTTCAGCCTAATAAAGATATTTCTCTACTGTCTTTTTCACTTGCATTGTTTCTGGTGACAAATTTGCTATAGTCCTATCTTTATTCCACTTACATAGTGTCATTTTTTTCTCTGACTGCTTTCAAGTTGTTTTTTTTGTTTGTTTCTCACAGGTTTTAAGCAGTTTAATTATAATATGCATTGAGGTAGTTTTCTTCATGCATATCATACCTCAGACTTATGAATTCTTCAATTTAAACAGTTATAATTTTCATCAAATTTTGACTACTTTTAGATATTATTTCTTGAAAAATTAATCAGTCCCACCCTCCAGCTCCTCTTCTTCTGTGATTCCAATTAAATGTATATTAGGCTGCTTAAAATTGTCCCACAGCTCACTGATGCTTTGTCACTTCTTTTCTGGGTCCCTTTGCCCTAGATATTTCATTTCTGATGGCTTCTACTGCCATGTCCTCAGCATATTTTTTTTTTTTTTGCAATTTATTCTATCTAGCTTCTTAATTTTAATCTCTATAAATTTTCTGAGGGGTCTTTAAATTTTAAAAATATCTTCCATATCTACATACCTTTTAAATACATGGAATACAGTTTAATTGTTTTAGTGTTCCTGTTTGATAATTATAACATAGATGTCAATTCTGGTTGGTCCTACCCAATGGAACGATTTCCTCTTTATGAGTCATATTTTCTTGCTTCTTTGGGTATCTGAGAATTTTTTATTGACATTGGGAATTTTACCGGGCATTGTGAACTTTACATTGTTGGATGTAGTTTATGTTTGTATTTGTATAACTACTATTGAGATTTTTCTGTGATGTAGTTACATGTCTTGAGCAATTGATTATTTCAGGTGTTACTTTTAGGATTTTTTATGGACCAGAGCAGCACTCAATTTTAGACTGATCGTTTTCCATCTTCAAGGTAAAAATCTGGTGTGTACTCTACTTACTGTCCCTCTATTTTTGATGGTTTTCAGTTTGGGAGGTGGCAACAGGCACTATGCCCTGCTCGTGTGAGCACTGGACATTGTTTTGTTCTTGTTTAGTCACTGAGTCATGTCCAACTCTTGAGACTCCATGGTCTGTAGCCCGCCAGGCTTCTCTGTCCATGGGATTTCCCAGGCAAGAATATTGGAGTGGGTTAGGGGATCTTCCTGACTTAGAGAACGACCTGTATTTCCTGTTTGGCTGGCATATTCTTTAGAACTGAGCCACCAGGGAAGCCCCATAGGGCATTGTTATTGTTAGTTATTTTGGGCGGTTCTTCCGTGACTCATGTGATTTCCTCAGTGAAAACATAGTTCAGCACACAGGTGAATACTTAGAGGGGACAACTTACACATCAGTTATGATCCTCTCTGTGTGTGAAGTTTCTCCCTTTGCTACTCTTTCCTGAGAACTCCAGATGCTTTGTTCTTTCCAGATGGTCAGTTTCATCTCCTCAACTCAAGGAGTCTCCAGTCTCCACCTGGTTTCTTCCTTCCTGCACTATGGTTTGGAAACTCTCCAGAATGTCATAGGGGTCATCTCATGTTTCCCATCTCTCAGGGATCATTGTCTTTTGATACCTGATGTCAGTGCCTTGCAAGTCATAGTTTCATATGTTTTCAGTTTTTTGTTGCTTTGGGTGGAAGGATCGAACTTGTTCCTGTTTCTCCATTTGGGTGTGGGCTGATGTCTGTAACTTTTTTATAAAGGGAAACTATATTAACAATTTAGAACAACTTACTAGGGATAAATTTGGAAGCATCAACTGTTTTTAACGTAGGTATTGGCTGTATAATCAGTTCTTTCAGAATTAGAAAAAAAATGTGGAAGCTAAGATAACTTTCACCGTATTGAGCAATAAAAATTGTTTATAATTAGACCTTTTGATACTTAAAATAAGCTGAAATATCTTTTGAGATATCAAAAACATGTTAGGCTATTTTAGCAAAGTTTTACAGTTCCAAATTATCTTGCATTCCAATAAATAATTCATATTATGCATATGGTAACTCTCACTTAAAGAGGATGCTTGTATCATTTTTAACTATTTAGGAGAAAGTCCAGCATGGATTGTCCTAAAGGTTTTGATCATTTTATACTATTTTCTTACAAGTTTATTTTCTCTTCACTCACAGCTTCTTCTGGGTGGTTTTTTACTAGCATTGATTGTTAACGCAAAGATCATTGTATTGAGTTTTAGATTTGGTCATTTTCCAGTTGCTCATATAAAAAGCTATATGAACAACTTGAAGATTCTTGGCCTACTTGAAGCACCAGATTGTGTTTGGGACTATATTGATAACAAAAGGAAAGAGATTAAATCTAAAGAAGATACCATATTCCTGATATAATCTTATTTGAGGTCTGTTAAAATGGGATATGTGCAAAGCAGAGTTATACAATCATAGACAGTAGCATAGGGCCATATTCCTTAAAGTGCCAGTTCATGATAAAAAGTTTGCATGGGAATGCAAATTAACTCACTAGATCCTTTATTGGGAAAGTCTTTTTTAAGCCTTTATTGAATTTGTTGCAAGTTTGCTTCTGTTTTATGTTTTGGTTTCTTGGCCAGGAGGCATGTGGGATATTGGCTCCCTGACTAGTGATCGAACCTGCACCCCTTGCAATGGAAAGCGAAATCTTAACAACTGAACCATCAGGGAAGTCCTGACAAAGCCTTAATATGGAAAAAATGGTCAATGGAACTAGAGAGCATGCTTAGTAATGGCAATAGACTGAATGCTTGCTTATTTTCCCCCAAATTGATATGTTGAAATCCTAACCCCAAAGCTGATGGAATTAGGAAGTGGGGTCTTTGGGGTGATGAAAATACAAAGGAAGAACCCTCATAAACAGAATTGATGCCCTTATAAAAGAGAAAACTCCTTTGTCCCTTTAGTTTATGTAAGGTTATAGCAGAAAGACAACTCTATAAGTGAACTTTCACCGGACACCAAATCTTCCAAATCTTGTTCTTGGATTTCCAGCCTCTAAAATTGTGAGAAATAAACTTCTATTGTTCATAATCTACCCAGTCTATGATATTTTTCTATAGCAGCTGTCAGGAAGAAGAAATTTTCTCCTACCTTTCTAGATGGCCTAAAAATTAAATTGGCATGAAACAGATTTATAGGGGGGAAAATCAAACAAATGTTTAATAACAAATATATGTGAGAGGGACCCAGAAAACCTGAGTAACTCACTAAAATGGCTGAAATCATCTTCTTAAAATACTGTCTTCTGCAATAGACAAAATATGTTGAAGATAATGGTTTGGGACTTCAAAAGGAGGGAGTCAATTGACGTGTAGAAAGAAAAGCAAATGTTTGATAAGCAGATGTTTGCTAGGCTATACAAAGACAAGGAGATACAGAAAGAAATTTTAACAAAGAGCCTTTGCTAGGTTTCTTCCAGTCTACACAGGAAGTTGACTATGGTCAATTTTCATAATGTGGAAGCTGACTAATTAATGTTAAGAATCAAAATGTAGAATAAAGCTGATACCCATACTCAACATTTTAGTTTGCTTTTAGTTACAAAATTGTTAGAATTTCTTTTCCTAAAATGTTCACAATAGAGGTATTCATTTCTCTTGCCCATTTTACCTCTAAATACCACCACAGTTACTGAGATTGTGTGAAGTAAAGGAATAAACCCAATGGGTATTAACCCAATGTGGCAACCCGGAATTGTGATAGAAAAGTTACTTATGGCCATGTCTTGCAAAGTGCTTAAAACTCAACCTAGGACCTTACATAAGGCTAAAATTACTAATTGTTCCCATCCTGGAACAGGGCCTCTGCATTCATCAGGCAGTGAAGAGGAAGATCAAAGTTTCTTCCTGAATCTTTTGGTCCTTAACTGTTTTCAGCACAGAATAATTTGCAGGTCAAACAGACATTTTGGGGTGGCAAATTTTTCCTCCCCTTAGTCCCCAAACAGACTAAAACAGTGACATCAATGGTTTACATTATGACACAAGTTGCTTATTGCATTACACACAGCTAACAAAACAGTTCACAGACAAAACATTGATCTACTGCACTTGGGAAAGCATTCGTGTGAAAAATTCTATGGGAAATTATCCTGACTCTTGACTCTGCATGGTATGCACAAATCTGGATGTTAAGAGTTTAACAATGACCTTATCAGCAATATTGAAGAGGGAGGAGTTTCTTCTCCATCAATGCTATGAAGGTAAATGCGTTAGAAAAAAGATCAGGTTACAGTGGTAGAGGTAATGTATAATTGGATGAACATTCCTGGTATGAATCAGAGCATACTTAACTGTCAGGTACCTTCTAGCATAGGAGAAGGTGTGATGACCTGAAGAGGCTAAAGTGCTGGACCTCACACACTGTATCTGTGTTAAAGTTTTAGAGATTCAGAATTTAATTAGGGAACTATGGAAAGGGAGACTGCATGGTACGACAGTTATGTGTGTGAGTATATTGCTGCACTGCCTAGGTTAGAAAGCTAGTGATCACATTTCCCACCTGTGAACATTCACAAGATTAACATAACCTCACTAAGCTTCAGTTTCATTATATATAAAACAGGAGCAATGGTAATCATACCTACCCCACTGCTGCTGCTAAGTCACTTTAGTCGCGTCCAACTCTGTGTGACCCCATAGATGGCAGCCCACCAAGCTCCCCCATCCCTGGGATTCTCCAGGCAAGAACACTGGAGTGGGTTGCCATTTCCATCTCCAATGCATGAAAGTGAAAGGTGAAAGTGAAGTCACTCAGTTGTGTCCTACTCTTAGCGACCCCATGGCCTGCAGCCTACCAGGTTCCTCTGTCCATGGGATTTTCCAGGCAAGAGTACTGGAGTGGGGTGCCATGGCCTTCTCTGACCTACCCCACAGAATTGTTTTAGTTGCTGTCTTGTCTGACTCTTTTGAGACCCCATGGACTGCAGCCTGCCAGGCTCCTCTGTTCATTGGATTTCCCAGGCATGAATACTGGTATGGGTTGCTATTTCCTTCTCCAGGGAATCTTCTTGAGCCAGAAACTGAACTCATGTCTCCTGCTTTGGCACGTGGATTCTTTACCACTGAGCCACCAGGGAAGACCCCTATAGAGTTGAAGAGAGGATTAAATAAATATTCACGTAAAGCATTCAGCATATATCATGCTCAATAGATGTTAGCTCTTATAATTTTTGTATCAAACTAAAGTAATTTATATAGTATTTGACCAAACACTAAAATAAATCATAGATATTATGAAGTAATAAGTAGGAAGAAGATGTATGTTGTGAGGGAAAGGATCACACCAAGTTTCAAAAGTTATATCACAAGAGGATATACATTTATTAAAGGTGATGAAATTCTGTACCTAGCTTTGGTCAGCTGAAAACAGCAGAGTTGCAAACCAATATGTTTTAGACTCAGTAAATCCTGAAGATTTCCAGAAACAAATATTAGGTCTTCCTTTGAAATTTTCTACTTGACTGTGCAGGAGTCACCTGGTAAAAATCACTTACAGGTCATTCAACCAAATCCACACCTGGATGCTTTTCTAAAGGTGAAACTTTTGGGAAGCAGTCTATTTATTCACAATAATTTCTGCTGTATTGGAAGGCATTCTTACTTTAGATGCTAGTAAAACAGCACTCACTGAAAGAGACAAAGAGTATATAATGTCATTCAAGTCAAGAGGTTGTACCATGGAAAAAGTATCCTTAAACATAAATCCCATGACGTCAGAGTCATTCTTGGTGCTCTGGAAGAATACTCATTCAAGGGCTTAGCATGAAATGAATAATTGCTGAACAGCAAAGGGGAAAATACCAACAAAATGAGCTAACTTTTGCTTGGTTCTTTTGGGAGGATTCTAATTGGAACCAGCCTTAGGCAGATTCAACAGGTGCACTAAGGTCTTGACTGCCACACCTACACCCACAAAGAGAAATATGGTGCCCTCTTCCCACCATCCGGGGGCTCCCAAGTCTGGCTCTGGTGAAGGAGTAGTGCTCAAAGAGATCCGCTCTTGGGGAAAGTACAAAGTGTCAGCAGCATCAGAATGATACAGAAATCTCACTTAGGATGCAAACCCTAGCCATGTGCTACTGGGAGGGGCCAGCCTGCTATCAATGGGAGAGGGTATCATCACATAACACCATCCTTCCTCACTACCTTTTCACTGTGACTTACCTTATAACCATCATGCCTTCAGTTATGTATTTTATACCACTTACTCTGATAACTTTTCACTATGGTCTTGCTATGTTGTTAAAAAGGCACCACTTTGGGACTTCCCTAGTGGTCCAGTGGTTGAAACTAGACTCTATGTTCCTAATTCAGGAGGCCGGAGTTCAATCCCTGGTCAGGAAACTAGACTCCACATGCCGTAACAAAGATCCTGTGTGCTGCAACGAATACCCAGCACAACCAAATAAATTTTTATTTTAAAGGCATTGCTTTGAGAGAGTGTACTCTCAGGAAATTTACTCTCTCGTTTTATTCTAGACTCTGCCTGCATGTCACAGTGTTGAGAACCTCTCTAGCCACCCTCTTTAATGACACCCTACCTTCTTGCTCACTCTAAATCCTTTTCCAACTTTCTGTTTCTTCCTAAAATGTCAGTACCCTATGTTATTTCTCATCTATCCAAACAACTCAAGTCAGCTCTTAAAAAGTACCAATTCTACAACACAAAGATTTATGACGTCAAGATCCAGGGCTTTTAAATCTCCTGTTTTTTCTTTAAATGTGTTTCTTCTGTGAACCGTGTCTCTTCCTCAGATATGTCTCTATGACTTCCTCTACTACCTTCTTGTAACAGATGTCTTACTATAAATAAGGTCAGAGGAGGCTTGGAAAGGAGACTGCGTGAGTTTCTGTGTCAAGCGGCACAACTACTCCTAGTGATCCAGGTTCCAGCACCGTTTATAAAAAGCTGTTCTATCCAGTTACATAATATTTGGAAGCATGTGTCTTCTAAACCCACTTCTAGAGCTGTTGACAGAGAAAAGGGTGTATGAGTGTTGGGCTGGGAGCTGGCCGCCTTCTTCAACTACAATTGCCCAAATGGCTCTTTCTGATGAGTCACAGAGTCTACGGGCAGGGTGCTCCTGTGTCATTACCAAGGTAACTGCAGCAGTCTGCTCTCCGAACACATTTTCAACAGGGCTGGTTCTACAAAGAACAGACAAGGCAGTCTTTTTTTTTTTTAATTTGAGGGGCCTCAAAAGGCTAGCCTGAATACAAATTTTATTCATATTTACTTGATCTGAAATTCCTAGCGTAGTCATCTTCTAGAGATACCCATCTCCTAAATAAATGAAGATTTTTTTCCTCTAGAGTTACACATGAACTACTTGACCCGTCAGCAGGGGTTAGTCACCTGATCAATATTTCATCATATCTTTCTTCAGTCAGGGGGCTCAAGTACCTGACAGGCGACTGGAGTGTGGTGGTTGATTATGAGAATTAAGATATTGTATGTAAGACACTCAACACTTAGAAGGTGCTGAAAAAATAGTAGCTCTCATTATAGAGGAAAAACACACTGAATAAGTGATTCCTATAAACCTACTAATAACATCTTTATGATATTGTTCCTCAGATTCTGTGTAATTATTAGGAGAATTAGAAACATTGCTTCCACATGTGCTCCTGCAGACCCAACATCTCTGACAAAGAAGCCCAGCTTGTTTTCTCTTCATCGTTTCCACTTCTGAACTATTCACACTGAGATATAAATGATTAATATCAACTTAATCCTCAATATGGAAAAGAGAACACCAAAATGTCAGGTAACTTACAAGAGACAGGTGTCCATCAATAAGTACAATACTGATTTCTTCTTACTTCAATCTCAGACAACTTTTATTCTCTTTTGAACTTCAGTTCAGTTCAGTTGCTCAGTTGTGTCTGACTCTTTGCGACCCCATGAAGCACAGCACACCAGGCCTCCCTGTCCATCACCAACTCCTGGAGTTCACTCAGACTCACGTCCATCGAGTCAGTGACTCCATCCATCCATCTCATCCTCTGTCGTCCCCTTCTCCTCCTGCCCCCAATCCCTCCCAGCATCAGAATCTTTTTCAATGAGTCAACTCTTCGCATGAGGTGGCCAAAGTACTGGAGTTTCAGCTTTAGCATTATTCCTTCCAAAGCAATTCCACGGCTGGCTGATCTCCTTCAGAATGGACTGGTTGGATCTCTTGCAGTCCAAGGGACTCTCAAGAGTCTTCTCCAACACCACAGTTCAAAAGCATCAATTCTTCGGCGCTCAGCCTTCTTCACAGTCCAACGCTCACATCCATACATGACCACAGGAAAAACCATAGCCTTGACTAGATGGACCTTAGGGTGGCAAAGTAATGTTTCTGCTTTTGAATATACTAACTTTTGGTCATAACTTTTCTTCCAAGGAGTAAGCGTCTTTTAATTTCATGGCTGCAGTCACCGTCTGCAGTGATTTTGGAGCCCCCCAAAATAAAGTCTGACACTGTTTCTACTGTTTCCCCATCTATTTCCCATAAAGTGATGGGACTGGATGCCATGATCTTCATCAACTTAGCCTCATGTTTTTCAGTCACTGAGGGCCCTGCATACTGTCTTGGTAAACTCTGAATTTCCTGAATGCTAACATTTTCTCAGATGCTGGCCACCTGAAGACTCCAGCTTATGTTCAGAAGACTCCTCAGTTTCCTCATTACTATGATCATTTCTCCCCAGGCTACCTATTTTCTTAAGTGAAGACATAGTAGAATAAGTAAATCAAATGCTTGAACAAATGATTTCAGAGGTATCAATAGGGGATTTGATATTTCTTTTGGCTTTTGCAGGCTTGGGGTAACAACATTGATCCACAGGTTCTAACCTTTCTGGAACTATGATGTTGATGCCCGGTGAGCTCCTCTTATGTAGACTTTGTGAGCAAAAGGGTTAACAAATGTATGCTATTCATAACACTTTAATTAGAGAAGGAAAAATAGTCTCATTTCCTATGAAAGGCAAAATCTAGTTTCCTCTGGAAAATCACCAAAGCAAACTTCCTTCATCAAATCTACTGATGCCACATGCTCTTTAGAGTTCTTACAGAGAGTTAGGAAGCTAGATTCTTTTCATCTCAAGCTCTTGCCCCTGGCCAATCACTCAAACTCTGACACTTGGTTTCCTCAGTGAAATGAACATTCTGTCTATATTAGTTACTTTACCAATTGTTAAGAAAATCAACTAGATAATATATATGAATTTTTATTCAGGAAACATCATGGAGCAAGGTGTGTCAGATAATCTCTGGGACCCTGCGAGTATAACAATAAATATATAATAGCATAGTCCCCTCCCTCAGCTGGGAGTCAAACAAATGAATAATGAATGCTCATCATAAAAAGTATGATATGAAGATACAACAGAAACCCATTTACCCATGAAGTTCAAATTGATAGAAGACTCGTTATTAAAAAAAAAAAAAAAGAATTTAAATGGACTATCTGGAAAATCCCGTTGACTGAAGAACCTGGCGGGCTATAGTCCACAGAGTCACAGAGTTGGACACAACTGAAGAAACCAAGCATCATATGAGTGATACACATAGGACTTTCATGTACCCATATAAATATAAAGTTATTGGTCAATATTCTAACATTCCACCTAATTCTTTTGAATATGGGTTTACTGATTCAAGTTCTGACTTCCTTTTCTTCCATAAACCATACCTGTAAGACATTCTGTATAGTACCCAGTTAATTATAATTTGCTTAAAGCAGAATGAGAGCTTGAAGTCACTTGGAAAACAAACTAGTAAAGACATTTATAGAATCCTGTTATATTTTAATGATTTTTCCCCCTTAGTCTTTTATTATCGTCTAACCAATATCTCACTCAATAGAATTTTTCTTAGAGGTTTGCCCACATGTATCTTGGTTGGTTTTCATTTCATTTATATTGTGTTGGCTTACATATTAAATAAATAATGAAAGTATCAAATACAAATGGCAACTGTCCCTTGGTGAGCATAGAACTCACAGGGCAGCAGAAAATGATGCATCGCCCTGGAGATAGACTGCCTGTCAAGAGCTTTGAGCAGGTGTGGCCAACTGTCTATGCGCTTTCACGGGGAGTGGAAACGGTGTTCATGAATTCATTACCTGTGGCTTTTGTTCAGTGGAGATTGGTTAAAACCCCTTTAGCCTATGTATCAGTATAAAGTGCTACGAGAGCAGAGTAGAGCTACCTCTGCTTGGATTTCACCTGAGATGGACATCACAGTTCAGTTCAGTTCAGTCGCGCAGTCATGTCCGACTCTTTGCGACCCCATGAATCGCAGTACGCCAGGCCTCCCTGTCCATCACCAACTCCCGGAGTTCACTCAGACTCACGTCCATTGAGTCCGTGATGCCATCCAGCCATCTCATCCTCGGTCATCCCTTTCTCCTCCTGCCCCCAATCCCTCCCAGCATCAGGGTCTTTTCCAATGAGTCAACTCTTCGCATAAGGTGGCCAAAGTACTGGAGCTTCAGTTTTAGCATCATTCCTTCCAAAGAAATCCCAGGGTTGATCTCCCTCAGAATGGACTGGTTGGATCTCCCTCAGAATGGACTGGTTGGATCTCCTTGCAGTCCAAGGGACTCTCAAGAGTCTTCTCCAACACCACAGTTCAAAAGCATCAATTCTTCTGCGCTCAGCCTTCTTCACAGTCCAACGCTCACATCCATACATGACCACAGGAAAAACCATAGCCTTGACTAGACGGACCTTAGTCGGCAAAGTAATGTCTCTGCTTTTGAATATACTATCTAGGTTGGTCATAACTTTTCTTCCAAGGAGTAAGCGCCTTTTAATTTCATGGCTGCAGTCACCATCTGCAGTGATTTTGGAGCCCAAAAAAACAAAGTCTGACACTGTTTCTACTGTTTCCCCATCTATTTCCCATGAAGTGATGGGGCCAGATGCCATGATCTTCGTTTTCTGAATGTTGAGCTTTAAGCCAACTTTTCCACTCTCCTCTTTCACTTTCAACAAGAGGCTTTTTAGCTCCTCCTCACTTTCTGCCATAAGGGTGGTGTCATCTGCATATCTGAGATTATTGATATTTCTCCCAGCAATCTTGATTCCAGCTTGTGTTTCTTCCAGTCCAGCATTTCTCATGATGTACTCTGCATATAAGTTAAATAAGCAGGGTGACAATATACAGCCTTGACGTACTCCTTTTCCTATTTGGAACCAGTCTGTTGTTCCATGTCCAGTTCTAACTGTTGCTTCCTGACCTGCATACAGATTTCTCAAGAGGCAGGTCAGGTGGTCTGGTATTCCCATCTCTTTCAGAATTTTCCACAGTTTACTGTGATCCACACAGTCAAAGGCTTTGGCATAGTCAATAAAGCAGAAATAGATGTTTTTCTGGAACTCTCTTGCTTTTTCCATGATCCAGCGGATGTTGGCAATTTGATCTCTGGTTCCTCTGCCTTTTCTAAAACCAGCTTGAACATCAGGGAGTTCACGGTTCACATATTGCTGAAGTCTGGCTTGGAGAATTTTGAGCATTACTTTACTAGCATGTGAGATGAGTGCAATTGTGCGGTAGTTGGAGCATTCTTTGGCATTGCCTTTCTTTGGAATTGGGATGAAAACTGACCTTTTCCAGTCCTGTGGCCACTGCTGAGTTTTCCAGATTTGCTGGCAAATTGAGTGCAGCACTTTCACAGCATCATCTTTCAGGATTTGAAACAGCTCAACGGGAATTCCATCACCTCCACTAGCTTTGTTCGTCGTGATGCTTTCTAAGGCCCACTTGACTTCACATTCCAAGATGTCTGGCTCTAGATTAGTCAACACATCATCATGATTATCTGGGTCATGAAGATCTTTTTTGTACAGTTCTTCCGTGTATTCTTGCCACCTCTTCTTAATATCTTCTGCTTCTGTTAGGTCCAGACCATTTCTGTCCTTTATCGAGCCCATCCTTGCATGAAATGTTCTCTTGGTATCTCTAATTTTCTTGAAGAGATTTCTAGTCTTTCCCATTCTGTTGTTTTCCTCTATTTCTTTGCATTGATTGCTGAAGAAGGCTTTCTTATCTCTTCTTGCTATTCTTTGGAACTCTGCATTCAGATGCTTATATCTTTCCTTTTCTCCTTTGCTTTTTGCTTCTCTTCTTTTCACAGCTATTTGTAAGGCCTTCCCAGACAGCCATTTTGCCTTTTTGCATTTCTTTTCCATGGGGATGGTCTTGATCCCTATCTCCTGTACAATATCACGAACCTCATTCCATAATTCATCAGGCACTCTGTCTATCAGATCTAGACCCTTAAATCTATTTCTCACTTCCACTGTATAATCATAAGGGATTTGATTTAGGTCATACCTGAATGGTCTAGTGGTGTTGCCCACTTTCTTCAATTTAAGTCTGAATTTGGCAATCAGGAGTTCATGATCTGAGCCACAGTCAACATGTTATTTGTGTCCAGATCTTAAATGAGTCCAACAGGTTAAAGAAAAAAATCAGTTGAGGAGTTGACAAAAGACAGGAGAGCTTTCACAGTGAGGAAAGAGCTTATGGAAACCAGAGAGGGAAGAACCATGGAAATATGTTCAGCTACACTTTCCTAGGCCCATCTGGGAAATGTGGCCAAAGAATGGGGTACCAGAAATGAAGTGAACAGATAGATATGATCGTAATCGCTATGTTCAATTTTTCAATGAGTCCGTAATATTCACCCTGGAACATCTAAGCTCCCTGAATATTCAGCTCCTTTTCATGTCACCTCGCTAAAGTTTCTGAACAAATTCATCCACTAAACATCCTTCTGTTGATGGGAAAGAAGAGAGGTCAAGAAGAACATCAATATGGGCACCGTCCTGGCCTGTAGGACCCCCAGGGAGACTTCATCACTGGTGGACTGAGAGGATCAAAGACTCATTTGTATCCAGGGAAAGTGCAAGCTTCCCCCAGTTCCCCCCGCTGAGTAATTGTGATTACAAAGAAGGTGTTCCAGAACACCTTGTAATATTAGGAGGTTGACCTTTACCCACTAAACCTTCCTTTAGGGATCACTCATTACCTAATGCAAATCCTACTCCTTTTCCAGCCTGTACTCAAATGCCACCTGTTCGTGGACAGTGTTTCCTGAACCCTGTCCCACTGCCTCTTAATTTGATAACATTACTCATCCCTTTGCCCTCCATGCATACTTCTTAAACCTCTGTTAGAGAGTTGCTGTCTATGGGGTCGCACAGAGTTGGACATGACTGAAGCGACTTAGCAGCAGCAGCAGCAGCAGGGAGCTTACTTCATCCTGCCTTGAGCCAGGGTCTGTTGCATGTGTATCTGTCACTGTTAGGAAATTGTGAACTTCCTGGAACTGAACCTTTACTTTCAAGATTCTGTTGTCCGCAACAGCACCTTCTACAATGTAGTCAATATGTTCACAGTAAGTACTTACTTGCTCAGCTGAAGAAATGAAGATATGAATGAGAGGTCTTGATAGACTGGAAGAGAAGTACAGTTGCATTGATGAAATATGCCCCTAGAAATAAATGATGGCAAGAGTTGGGAAGAATAAAGAATTTGGGAGAGATATAGTGCTTAGGTACAAGCAGGTTAGTGGTCTGGAGAAATAAGATCTTTGAGAAAGTTCAGAGGAACTGGGATGGATTAGTACGGAAATAAGAAAATTTAGGGGAGCAATCAGAGGCTTTAATTATATACATTAAATAGCTAAGCAAAGGAAGATTCCCAGCTATCTTCTGGCTCTGCTGAAGATAAAAACCAAGAGGAACACAATATAGTTTGTCTAATTTTCTTTCATATATTTCTTAACATCAGAGTCTTTTCTTTGTCCACAGTGTTACTGTGTAACTCTGTAGAAACAAAATAAGCAATAATATCTTATTGGGCTGTATGTGAACATACTGGGTTGGTCAGTGTTGTGGGCCTCTGTCCATTTGTCTGAAATTCATTTAAACAATGGTATGGCCCCATCACTTCATGGGAAATAGATGGGGAAACAGTAGAAACAGTGTCAGACTTTGTTTTTTTGGGCTCCAAAATCACTGCAGATGGTGACTGCAGCCATGAAATTAAAAGACGCTTACTCCTTGGAAGAAAAGTTATGACCAACCTAGATAGTATATTCAAAAGCAGAGACATTACTTTGCCGACTAAGGTCCGTCTAGTCAAGGCTATGGTTTTTCCTGTGGTCATGTATGGATGTGAGAGTTGGACTGTGAAGAAGGCTGAGCGCAGAAGAATTGATGCTTTTGAACTGTGGTGTTGGAGAAGACTCTTGAGAGTCCCTTGGACTGCAAGGAGATCCAACCAGTCCATTCTGAGGGAGATCAACCCTGGGATTTCTTTGGAAGGAATGATGCTAAAACTGAAGCTCCAGTACTTTGGCCACCTTATGCGAAGAGTTGACTCATTGGAAAAGACCCTGATGCTGGGAGGGATTGGGGGCAGGAGGAGAAAGGGACGACCGAGGATGAGATGGCTGGATGGCATCACAGACTCAATGGACGTGAGTCTGAGTGAACTCCGGGAGTTGGTGATGGACAGGGAGGCCTGGCGTACTGCGATTCATGGGGTCGCAAAGAGTCGGACACGACTGCGCGACTGAACTGAACTGAACTGATGACCACCTCATGCAAAGAGTTGCTCATTGGAAAAGACTGATGCTGGGAGGGATTGGGGGCAGGAGGAGAAGGGGACGACTGAGGATGAGATGGCTGGATGTCATCACCGATTCGATGGACATGAGTTTGAGTGAACTCCGGGAGTTGGTGATGGACAGGGAGGCCTGACGTGCTGCGATTCACAGGGTCGCAAAGAGTCGGACACGACTGAGCGACTGAACTGAACTGAACTGAACTGACGTGTTGATTCTACTTGTCAAGGCTCTCCCAGAGTGTGCACACAGGACCCCAGCAATCTTTCATGGTTGTGTGTTGTATGTGTAAACATGTCTAATGGCCATGAGGAGACTGGGCCCCGGGGTGGAGGTACTCTATCCTGATGACGCTTTATATTGGCGCTGGTTTAAATGAGGAAAAGAGAAATCTCATGGAGTACTGCACAATTATCCAGGATGTGATAAAAGAAACGTGAGAGCTTTCTCCGGTTTTCAGAATGAGAAGGTTGTTGGCTTTCCCTCAGGAGACTGGGGAAGCAGGTGGGGCCATCACCTATGCTTAGCTATTTCAGCAGCCTACACTGGTACCCACAGAACTGAACATTCCTTGAAAAATCACTGAGACCATAAGGTGAAAGTAATTTTTCACGTGAGAATTAATTATATCTTAAGAAGTGATAACTGCTATCAAAACAGAGGGGGTTGCAAGCTTATTTGTGCAGTTGCTTATTTGTGTGTGTGAACTGTGGGTTTACTTGTTATTGTCCGAAGGCAAAGCTTCACAGCTGAAAAGAGATGGCCTGACCCTAGCTAGCCAGTGCAGAAGGAAATTATTTGCATAAATAGTTTTCTCTCCCCTGGGGCAGACCTGCAGCTCATCACTACGGAGCTGGAGCTGTAGTGGGGAGGATGAGGAGAGAGAGAGAGGACTGTTTCTTTCACTTCTGCAGTAGGTTGACCTCACTTTTCCCTTGAATAAGTGAGTCTGTGGTGTTGCCAGCATTCATGCTTTTCCACAACCTAAGCTGTACAGAGAACCACAGCTATTTCAGTGGACTCAGACCCCAGCTGAGTAGCATTCTGCCCTTTTACTTTTTTTCCCAGAACTGAAAAATACAAAACGATCTGGCACTAGACCCTAAGAACAAATGCTCTTCTCCAATTCTTTATTTCCTCCCCCAAGCATACTAAGGGTGATAACAAGAACAGCCCGCTCCGTCTTCCTTCACTTGAGACTCACTGAAGCACGTCATTTACCATCAGTGTGATTTACAGATCATTTTGGTTTCTCAGATGGCAATTCAAATGAACATTCTGGTAATTATTCCCTTTTAATGAGAGTGAGCACTATCTTTTTCTGATGAGAATCTCAACAAGAACAGAAAAACAAATCAAAACAAACAAACAAAGGTCTAAACATCCTGGACTGATGAAATTAAATAAGAAAACAAGCTGTGAGCCCTTCTTGATTCAATTTGAGTTTTGAAAATAATGAACGGTAGTCATGAATGTTTTAATGCAGCTTCACACAAATGCATATTTTAATAACTCTGAATGCATCCATGAATTTCTCTTTTATTTTTGCCTTTTGAAAACAGTAAAACTGAAACTGTCTTGCCTGGATTTAAAGAGATATTAGCTTTCTCCTCACATATTCTGTCTGGCCTTGGGAGAGTGGCCCATTGTACTCAAGGACAACAGTTTCTTTGCAGTGCTGAATCTTAGACACTAAAGACAGCCTCTCTTCAATGGGGTTACTACAGGGGAAAAAAAGAAAATTTCAGTGCATCATAGCAGGGACAATCTAATCCTCTTTGCTGGTACATCTGCTCTGGCAGTTTTGCCCTGCAAATCAAAAGGCAACCCATCAATTAAAGTTCCTTTCCCTTTCATTTTTATTCAGCTTGTGAAATGTGACCAGTATTCACCAAAAAAAAAAAAGTTTCAGACCACTTTGCTCACAAATATCCACCCCAAGGGTGTGCACTGATTTGTTGTCTGGTTTCCGCTGACAGTTCTTCCTCGTTTTTTTTTTTTTTTTTAAGAAGGAGCCCTTCTGCTTTGGCAGAGGCAATATATTCAGAGAGCTTTACAAAACAAAGCTTTCAGCTCTGAGTCAGCAACAAACTCATCTTTGTTCGCATGGTTCTATTAAGGAAAGAAGGCCAATTTTCTGCAGGTTTCTATGGCTGACTTCACAAAGGCATCTCTCTGTGTGCAAGCGCTCTGGCAGGAACCGCCGACTCTGAGATCATCGTTTTCCGTAATGACCAGCTGCAAGGATGGGAGAAAGAAAATCATAAACTGGTTTATAGAGTGATTTTCCTAAGGAGCCTGAAATACAGATGCATTCACTGGGAGACACGAAATAAAGGCAGCTTACTGGTTGTATTCCCATGTACAGGCCAAGGCCTCCTCCACATTTTCCTTTATCTCCACACACGCTTTGATGGGATATTCAGGTCATTTGTCTTGAGGAGGAAGTGAAGCTCATTTGCATTTCCCTGGGTTTCCCAGGGAATTCCCAGGAATTCTTGCCCTTCCTTGATGGTGTTTTCTTGTGTTTGGCATCACAATAAATTAGCATCTCACAGTGTGTCTCCAGGTATTGAACTTTTGTTTACCCCTGGAGCTAGAACTGGGCTTCCCAAGTGGCACTAGTGGTAAAGAACCCGCCTGCCAGTGCAGGAGACACGTTAGATCCCTGTGTGGGCAGATTCCCTGGAAAAGGAAATGGCAACTCACTCCAGTATTCTTGTCTGGGAACCCCATGGACAGAGGATCTCAGTGGGCTGCAGTTCATGAGGTTGCAAAGAGTCAGATAGGGCTGAAGTGACTTAGGATGCACGCAGAATTAGAGCACTGTTAAAATCTCCAGTTGGCCCACGAGGAATATGGTAAAATTCAGAATAAACATAATAGACTCAGACTCCTGAATCAAGGTTTTGCAAAACCATCAACATAATCCTACTTGTCCTGAGGTTTAACTGAGTTTGCAGATATGGAATTGTGTTAGTGCTGCTTCCTTAAAAGTGTTCTAAGGATGACTTTATACATATTTGGATTTCAAAGAACATTTCCAGATTTTAAAATTTGGGAAATGCTGGTCTTAATGAAATGAAACTTCTTTTTACTGAAGTCTTAGCATATTAAATATACTAACACACACTGTCATTTTCTAAGAAAAATGCCTTTCCTCTACCCTCATCCCCATGAGAATATCTGCTTATAATAGTACTCCAAAGATCTCAGGGCTTCCCAGATGGTCCATTGGTAAAGAATCCACTTGCCAATGCAAGAGACACAGGAGACTGGGCTTTGATGCCTGGATGGGGAAGATCCTCTGGAGGAGGAACTGGCCTGGGAAATCCCATGGTCGGAGGAACCTGCTAGGCTATAGACCATGGGATCGCAAAGAGTCAGACATGACTCAGCGACTGAGCATAGACACACATATGCCAAAGATCCCACTTTGGTGGGGATAAATGCTGACCAAATCCAATGGGATGATTGACAACCAAAGGCTTCCAAAGCTCAGTCTATCCCAATGAAGTCTGCAAGAGGAGTTTGAGGCATTTGTTTTGAGTACATCAAATATTTATAGTCAGATGTTATCTGAAACTAGCTATTCAGAAATCAATTACAGTGTGAAATAAGAGAGCACTGGCCCTTTTTTCCTTCCAGATGCTATCTTTTCACAGGCAGAGTTTTAGGAGATGTCTATTGGTTTATAGATATACTGGTTGTATGACTTCCTTGGCTCTAGGTTGTAGAAAAAGAGCTTTAATGAAATGCAGTAGAGAAGCTGGGGCTGTGTAAGTACATGGAAACCTTGCAGGTCCCATGTTGTTCCTTCTCAATTCATGGCTACCATTAAAGATTCTAGAAAACATATTATCACCATATGAAAGCATGCTGTATTTTTTTGTCATTATAAGAGAATGACTAGCAAAGACTTTAAATTCTTCTTTTTAATTATTTCAAATGAGAAATATTTATGGAGTGCTTACTATACAGGTACAGTGTACAGTACTTGTATACTTACTTATTGTACCAGGTATAGGAAATATTAAACAAACACGATCCTTGCTTTTCTGGAGCATACTAGCTAAAAAGAGAAATGCCATGTTTTATAATTCTAGTCATGTGATGATTTGTTTTGTTCGTTTTCCAGAAAGGATTTCTATGCATTTAAAACTATGTGGGTAGGGCAAAAATTACTGATATTTTGAAAGAATGTGGTTAGTCACTCAGTCATGTCCAACTCTGTGACCCCATGGACTATAGCCCACAGACTCCTCTGTCCATGGACCTCTCCCAGCAAGAATACTAGAGTGGGTTACCATTCCCTTCTCCAGGGGTTCTTCCCACCCAGGAATTGAACCCAGGTCTCCTGCATTGCAGACAGATTCTTTACCATCTAAGCCACTAGGGAAGCCCCCTGGTGGATTCATCCTGAAACTTGCCTGACTTAGACGGGTCGTCTCATGGGCATCAGACCTACACTGTGTTGTTGCAAACGCTTTGTTTTTAGCTTGACTCTATTTTGGGTTAGAAGTTCAAGATGGAGGGGATGGGCCTTCTGAATTACCTGCCCAGCATCCCTGAACAACTGTTTCTGTTTTTCTGTGACTCATGAGTCACAGTTCAGAGGAGAATATAATCAGTGTCTCAATTGTAAAAAAAATGAAGCTGAATTCTACCTTGGAATCCCTGAAACAAGTCTAAACTTACCTCAAGTTGGAAAATAAGTCCTCAAGGGACATATCTTAGAGCTTGATAAACCATAGTGCATAAAAGATCTTTATGCATTCTTGAAGCAAGTTGGGACCTGGATAAATGGTGTTTTTGTTTTGAAACAGGGAAAGATAATGGCTGAATTCTGGAACAAGACCATGATAGGGAAGCTGCGATAAAATGGTTTTAAGAAGTCATAAAACTTGCAAAAGTCATGTGCGTGCTAAGTTGCTTTAGTCATGTGTGACTTTGCCACCCTATGGACTGTCATCTGCCAGGCTCCTCTGCCCCTGCGACTCTCCAGGCGAGAATACTGGAGTGGGTTGCCGTGCCCTTTTCCAGGGGATTTTCCTGACTCAGGGATTGATCCCAGGTCTCCTGCGTCTCCTGCACTGCAGGAGATTCTTTACTGCAGAACCACTGAGGGAGCCCCACAAAAGTCATAATGTACATGAATTAAATGTAGCCACCATATAGGGAAAAATATTACTGAATTGAGTAGTATAAACTTTGAGCCAAGGAAATTATATTAATCAATTCAGAATGCAACTAGAATATATATTGTCTTAGATTCTAGCTCCCGAGTGAATGTACTTTAATGTATGTTGCTTCATCTTTTTCTATGGGAATAAACTAGTCATTTGTATAACGTCTACTGTAACTTTTAAGGGTTGTCTCTACTGTCTTTTGGGCTTCCCACATGGGGCTAGTGGTAAAGAATCCTCCGGACAGTGCAAAAGACACAAGAGATGTGGGTTTGATCCCTGGGTTGGGAAGATTCCCTGGAGGAGGAAATGGCAACCATTTCCAGTATTTTTGCCTGGGAAATACCATGGACAAAGGAGTCTGGCAGGCTCCAGTTCATGGGGTCACAAAGAGTCAGACATGACTGAGTAACTGAGCACATTTACTAAACACTGAAGATAAATGTTAAAAGAATACTCTTATATGTTACTTAAAAAAAAGTTTTTATATATATAATAAGAAAAATCATTATCCATATACATATCAAAATGATGTATATTTTATATTATGTATTATATCAAGTAGAGACTATTTCTTTAACTTTTACAACTTTATTCCACCCACTTACTATATATCAAGTGTTAACACTTACTTATGCCACACAAATGACTTTTCCTCCCTTACCTTCCAATCTCCTTACATTTCTGCACAAGCTATACTGTCAATTGTTTGAAGGATTTTAAATGGATCAAAAATAAACATGACTATAAAAATATGAAATCTTTATATCATTGCCAACAAACATTCTTTGAAATCAAATAAATAGTATACCTTTTAATTACTGAAAGAGGAAAGGCTGTTAAAATGTTGAAGATTGCAGCAACTCATTCTGCTTAACTGAAACTGACATCTTGAGTAAACTACAGATTCATTCATTCATTCCCTTCTATTTTATGGTGTGATATGTTTGTATGTGTGTGTGAGAGAGAGAATTTAGTACTTGTCAAGAAGTGTACTTACCAGCTGGGTGTACAGCAGTAAATGAAACAGACAGAAGTGCCTGACTTTGTGGAATTTAATTCTAATGGAGGGAAAGCTGTGATAAAAGGCTAGGTTGTGCTGTTTCAGAAATGTGCTGTGAAGAGAACTGAAGGATTGTAAGGGCAGAGAGGACCATGGACAAAAAGTGTTTGATGTGCTCAAGAAAGATGCCCTCTCTGATGAGTCCACACTTGAGAATAGACTTCAATTAAGTTTGGAGCCAAGATTTCCCCAGAGATTTCAGCTCTTTGGGAAACAGCATTCTAGAAAGAAAGACCTGTAAATGTAAGGGCTCTGAGGCAAAAGCACACCAATTATGGTTGAGTATACAAAATACAGCCCACAGGAGTAGAGGGAGGAGAAAGGGAGTGGTAGATGTGTTTATTAACTGCACTAGGAGGCAGCTCACACCTAACATACATGGGACCAAGGGCAAAAGCCAATGGAGACCTCTGGGATTCAACATCTAAATAATTAAAAGTTACAAATCAAGCCAATATACTCTTACATAAAATATGTTCTTGTTCCCTTCTTTAACCTTTATAACACCCAGGGGGCCAGATGTAAATGTAAAATTCTTGGACCACGATTCTAGGTTGATGAATAGGAAGTTGTCCCTGATTCCTGGTCTGCCCCCTGGTCTGCCCCCTTCGCTTTCCACCTTCAGTCCCATTCTGTAGTGTGAGTGATAATACAAATATATGGATATCCCAGATCATTTTATCCAAGATCCACGTGGATTCAGCACTTCCAACAGCGGCCTCTTGGTTACCTCTTGGGTCTAGAGTGTGCACAGCTGCAGTAAGGCCTGTCCTTAGAGAATCAGATCGTATGGAATAGATTGCAGCCCTGGAAACAGGCTGCAGACATATGGGCAGGGAATATCGGAGAAGCAGGGCACGTTCTATAAGCAGGCTGTCTACTCCAGTTGTGCATATCCAGTGACTTACTTGTAGACTGCTAATCTGGTGGCAGGTGTGTAGTGCAGTTGGGGAGAGGTGAAAACTGGGCCCTGAAAGGCACTTGCTCCAGCCTGACTTCTAAGAGTAGTACCAGCAGGCTTTGTAGATCTTGGTAAAGATTTGGCTCTTAAGGAACAAAAATGGGGAGACATGGAAGTGTTTTGATTTGCGTTTTCAGTCTCACCCTGACTACTTGTATGGAGAGTACCCTGGAATAGAACAAGAATGAAAGGAGGGAGCCCAGTTAGGAGGCTGTTGTATTAGATGTTCATTGACAAATGAATGGATAAAGAAGATGTGGTACATATATACAGTGGAATATTATTTAGCTACAAAAGGAACAAATTTGAGTCAACTGAAGTGAGGTGGATGAACCTAGAGCATGTTATACAGAATGAAGTAAGTCAGAAAGAAAAAAACAAACAATGTATATTAACCCATATATATATATGGAATCTAGAAAAATGAAACCAATGAACCTATTTGCAAGGCAAGAATAGGGATGTGGATGTAGATAACAGACTTGTGGACACAGTGGGGGAAGAAGAGGGTGAGATGAATTGAGAGAGCAGCACTGACATACAAAATATTCTTGAATCTCTGGAAGTTGTTCTTTAGCAGAGACCTCAAGATTAAGATTCTCTGGATCTGCCCAGACACAGAGTCTTCTGAAGGATATTGTTTCATCTCAAGATCATCAGACTGAGCAGATGACTACATGATATAAATATCTATCTCTATATCTATAGATAGCTTCTACCCAAGATCCACAGTAAAAGATTGTGGACTGTAATGCTTTAATCTCATTATTTTGTTGTTTATTTTTCTAGATATTTTATTACTTCTTTTACTGAATTAAGACTATCTTTTTGAAAGATTTTTTTTTAATGTGGACCACTTTTAAATTCATTTCTTGAATTATTTATTGAATTCAATATTGTTTCTGTGTTACATTTTTGATTTTTGGCCACAAGGCATGTAGGATCTTAGCTTCCAAGAATGAACCTGCACCCTCCCCACACATTAGAAGGCAAAGTCTTAACCACTGGGTTACCAGGGAAATCCCAAGACTTTATGTTTTTTAAAGAACCCTATTCATAATTTTAATGTTTGCTTGCTTAGTCACTCCACTGTATGGCTCCCATGCATGACTTCAATTTATTAGTACACTAAAGCATATAACTAAAGCCAGAAACATATCTTCTTTTGGGAGCCATTGAGCTTTTCTTGGTACCAATGCCTTATAATAAATCCATTGGTTGCCTGGGTAACTAACTGTATTTGACTGTTAACTAACATTGTAGATTGAAAAAGCCTACAGCAGACCAGACAGTGTGAAATCTGAAACCCCATATCATATTGTACTTAGAAAAGGAGGTTCCTGTCTCCACTGAAACAACATTCAGTGGTCTTTTGTTGGGTCTCACTTTTGAAATGAAACTTACACAAGAAATAGAACTGAGAAGAGGATTATGGTACAAGTGGTATATATTTGAAGGCCAACTAACTTTGAAAGATTTGAGAAAGAAATGTTGTTTTTATTCTGACTTAAATCTGCTTATGGATTTTGATACTGTAAACTTCATTGCCTGGTGCTGAACCGTTCTTGACAAGTGATGCCAAAATTTACAGTGCTATTTAACAATCCACAAGGGTAGATTGTCCAAAACATATTACTTACTGGCTTCCAATGGCGGGTATTGGATTTGTGTACAAAGGACCACTGATTTCTACTTGCCAACTGGACAGGAACTTGTTATACTGGTAATCTGATTCCTATCTTCAGAATAGTCTGCATCCCAGGGACCATTTTGGCCCATCTAATTTTTCTTTTAGAAAAAGTCCACCAGGTGCTTTAGAATAGGCTTGGGGAGTAGAAAAAATCCTACATGAAGCAGTTCACAAACTAACAAAAAAGCTGGAAAGTGCCACCCAGAGAAGTGTCACTTGAGAAACTCATGAAATTGGACAGGTGCTGGTTCAGAGCAGAACTTCTTTAGATATCATACTGACCGCTTAGAGGAGTACGTGTTGTTTCAGGGGAAGAATTGTGCTTTCCTTCTTGCAGACTTCTTTAGTATCTTTAACATCACGAAAAAGACTTGAGAGGGAAAAATCCATCAGACAATCTGTTTGGCTAATAAACCAAACTGGTATGAAACTCTTTGGCTTAAGGGTGTGATCTGTTCTAATTTGGATGCCTTGATTCCTGGTTGACAAGGGAATTACAAACTCTAGTCATAACTCTTCTCTCAGGATGTCTGGTTGCAGTGTTCGGATATGTGATTCCCAGATTATTTGAACACTGCTGTGTAGCCACTGTGCCACTGAATGATTCAACAAATGATCATCCAACAAAAAGAATAGGAAAACATGACACATGTGGGGGTTAAAACAACCACTGCTGGATGCACGACACATGATCATGACAAGTCATCAGACGACAGTTAGATTTGACCATATCACCATGTTAATGGGTTCTTTCTTATAGCCCATGCTAAAGAATGACTACGTGACAAGATAGTGAGAACTGAAACCCTCCACATGCATTCTGCTTATGGTCTCTATAATGATGACTTTTATTATTTGGCTAGCTTCATTAATATGACTTTATTGCTCTTTATCAACATGAGTTTAATATTCCAGGAAACTCTTGTCTAGAAAAAGAGAAGATGAAAATAATTTTGCTTATTCCCAGGACTTCCTAAAAAAAAAAATTATGGGATTTCCTTGGTAGTCCAGTGGTTAAGACTTCATGCTTCCAATGCAGGGGATGCAAGTTCGATCTCTGGTCAGGGAACTAAGATCCCAAATTCCAGGTGGTGTGACCAAAGATAAAAAGTTTTTAAACATTTAAAAAATGTTTAAAAACCCATTTAAATAAACACCAAACTGTTCAACTGTTCAGTACAGAGCTTATGACAACTGTTTACTTCCCTGAACTCTTTGAAACTCACACTTTAAAATCTTCATCACGCTGTGTCTGTCAGTCCTAAATTGTAACGATCCTTACCAATCTTTAGCTCTGCACTGAATATACACTTGAACCAAACTCCCAGTCTTCACAAATACTGCGATTTTGCCATTTCTTTCTGAGATGTTATTAAAATCCCTTGAGATTGTGTTCTTCTTTACTGTGGTAAGGATGCAGTCAACTCCGTGGTGTCCATAGGAAATCTATATCTAATCTATACATTTTTATTCTTAACCATATTAGTGGGCTAAATGTTATCCCATTTTGATTTTAATTTGCACTTTTCTGATGACTATTGATATTGAGATCCTTTTCATGTACTTATTAAAACCTGAATCAATGCAATTATAAAAGTCCAAAAAATTTATAAAAAATAGTTTAATGGTGATTAAAATCAACAGTAATATAGAATTAAAAGCAAAAAAATAATAGCAAGTGAATCCTGTAATTTACAAAAAGCTATAATGAAGTACACAACAATAGTATACAATTCTACTAGAAAACTTTAGGAATTTCAACTATCTGAAGAGATGTGCCCAGTAGGACTTTACAACATTGTAAAGCATAGCATGCCAGCAAGACTTCATGACAGAATGCTACTTTAAAGCCCTTAGAAAATTCTTCTAACAGTAACTTTGGTTTATAAATGGCAAATAATGAACCTTTATAGCTCACTTAATAGGTTTCTATTTAGTGAAGAGGACCTTCACAGTAGTCCTTGGATCACACTTTGAATATCACTGATCTAAGCACTGGCCTCCAAAAGGAAAACCAGTGTGATATTTTCTCAAAGAACAGATTTATTAATATAATTTCCATATATATATATATATATATATATATATATAAAGTAGAACTCCAAAATGCTCACTTTGGAAAAAAAATGTCCTAAGTTGTCTAATAACAATATATGTTTAGAAGGTATTAGTTATTTGTATCCTATACATACTACTAAGAATGACATGGTTTTATATTTGTGCTGTGCTTAGTCTTTCAGTCATGTCCAGCTCTTTGTGACACCATGGACTGCAGCCAGCCAGAAGAGGTTTGCACCACCTACGTAGGCCGCAGGCGTCCTCCCATTCTCCCAAGGAGAGGAGACACTAAGGCCTCCCTGGGCGGATCTTAGAAGCCCAGGTATAATTATCAGGCTTGGTGGGCATCCACGCTCCAGATGGGAATTCAGCCAGAAAAACGGAGAACAGGAAAGAATGACACGGGGGAATCAGTCCTTCCAGGAACTGATCCCCTTTCTTTATTTTCCAGGTCCACTTTTATACTTTTAGTTATACATAGAGATAGAATACAAAGTCACGCGGGGTCAGCAGACCTGACCTTTATCAAAATCAGGTGCTTCATATAAATGTATACAAAGGTCTTAGGGGTTTTACATCATCTTCTGGCCATGAGGCCTGCTGACATTTTATGACCCTTTCTTTCTGATAATGGTCAATCAACCAGAAAATTTTTTTTTTCCAGGGGTGATTTTTCCTTAAACCAGGCACCACCCTCCAAAGGTACCAGATAAAGTTGCATTTCTATAGGGTGAGGGTGTAGTGGGTTACAATTAAGAAAGGAATTTACTTAGCCTAAGGTTTAACATGATTAATCTTAAAGGTTAATACTTATTTCTCCTATATGCTAGTTATATTCATTATAAGGGCAGGGAATATGGAGATTTAGCAACAAACATTGGCCCAACAAATGAAAACCCCTCACCACTAATACTATACTAATAATTTTCTAACTTCTCAAAAGAGTCTGTATTTAGAAAGTTTAAAGCATCTTGTGCCTCTCACGGTTGGGAGGCTGTGAACAATCACATGTGGCTGGACGAACCTGTTCAGGCAGACTAGAGAAACTTCAGAGTCCGTAAGTTGAAACACTCTTGTCACGCCCAGGAATTTTTATTAACTGGAGCTGTAAGTTAACTCCTTCTCCGAGAGAGGTGGTGGGGGACAGCCCCCCGTAAAGTCAGAGGTGTAGGTGAGAGCATAAAGCAGTAAAGTAGGCAGACTCTGGTTTTAGGGGTAGATGCTCGGGAACAGGGGGTCTCCTGAGGCTCGATCCCGTCTTTGCGTATGCTGAGCCTCCTTCCTCATGACCTTTGCATGGATGGAGTTCCTCACGCTGGCTCTCAGCAGACTGTCCAGGCAAGAATATTGGAGTGGGTTGTTATGCCCTCCTCCAGGGTATCTTGCCAACCCTGAGACTAAACCCAGGTTTCCCACATCATAGACAGATTTATATTTAGGAAGTTTATTCAAAAAGTGGTGCAAAGAAAACAATAATGACAAACGTATTATCAGTATAGATTCTCACTATCTAACAGACAGTAAGGAATTGATCCATTTGGAAATATACAAGAATGTACTTGCCAAAGTGAGCATTATTCTCTTGGGAGGCTAGTTTTCCTAGCACATTTAGCTGCTAAATAATTAGCAATATATTTGCATAAGAGAACTTTTTAAAAATTCATTAAACAATTTCCTTAACAGAGCTGCAGGTTCTAAAGCTTGACTTCTAACAAAGACAGCTGGGTATTGTTTTAAATTCGCTTTAAAATTATTAAAATTGAGGTAAACCAAATTTTTCTTAAAAGAAAATGTATATGAATAAACTATGACAAAAACACCCAGTAGTTTCTTAATGAACTTCAATAGAGTTGTCCAAAATGAACTGCCAAAGAATCCATAGAGGCCAAATTTCCTGTCTGAAGCTTTGCCCCAGTTAGTATTCCTAAAGCCTGATATAAAAATATCAAAGGAAATTTTATTTTCATTATCCTTAGGAGATAATCCCCAATAGTAGCCTAGAATTGCCACTTATAGCTCACTGAGAATTCAAGATCTCACAATTAATGGTGTGTTTAAAAGTACCATTTATGACCAGAAAACAAAGTTTTGGCCTAAAACATTTTGTAAATTTATAAATGAAAAGAAAGGTAATGTGGTTTTTATGAGACTAGGGTATTTTATAAGCAGCCCTATGGTTTTCTAGCTACAAGATGTAGGAAAATGTTTTGTTTCTCTTTACTGTCTGAAATTTCTCTTTGAATCTTCCTTGTTGGTTTCATTCATTAGTTTGACTTGTCCACCGCACTGCAGGTGTCCCAGAGCCAGAGGACTGGTCCAGAACTTAGCACTCTCCACTCTCCACTTGTTTAGTCCAGAAAGGATGTGGCCCTGAGTGTCACGCTGATGGTGAAAATGGAGAAGCTCAAGAAGATAAAGAAAGCAAACAAAAGGCTGAAACCCTTGGATGCTAGTCCAGATGAGGCAGACTTAATCTGGGGGAGCAAACATGAGGGTTGCGTAGTTGTCATGCTGATCTCCCCTGCAGGATGGGAAACAAGAGAAGACGGTGACTGCTTTGTAGAGACCCTTATCCAATAGTCCCTGGACACCATGTTGTGCATCCTAAATATTGTCTTATTTAATAAAGATGACCCCATCATAAGAAACCCAGAAAAAGCCAGAAGCTTAATTGGAGAAGGCCAAGACTAGGATAGAAGAAACCATGTAAAACAATATTAAGGTTTTCTTTGTTCATTTGTTTGGTTTAACTATGCAGAAGTAAACTGACATCAGTTCTGCTCAGTTCAGTCGCTCAGTTGTGTCTGACCCTTTGTGACCCCATGGACTGCAGCACGCCAGCCTCCCTGTGCATCACCAGCTCCCGGCGTCCACCCTACAGCTTATCATTAAAGCTTCAGGTCACCTTACCTGTGCTGACGCTCAGTCGTGTCCTGCTCTTTGTGAACCTATGAACTGTAGCCCGACAGGCTCCTCTGCCCATGGGATTTTCCAGGCAAGAATACTGGAGTGGAGGGCCATTTCCTACCGCAGGGGATCTTCCTGACCCAGGGATCAAAACCGAGTCTCTTGCGCCTCCTGCATTGGCAGGCAGATTCTTTACCACTGTATGTATTTTAGTTGCTCAGTCGTATCCGACTCTTTGTGACCCCCATGGACTGTAGCCTGCTAGGCTCCTCTGTCCATGGGATTCTCCAGGCAAGATATTGGAGTGGGTTGCCATGCCCTTTCCCTGAAGATCTTCCCAACCCAGGGATTGAAACCAGGTCTTCTGCATTGAAGGCAGATTCTTTACCGTTTGAGCCACCTGGAGAACCCGACATTTCTGGGAGTTATTGTGGTGAGTTTTCGATAGAGAGGAGAATCCAGCTTGGTATCAGGAAGCATTTTTCTGTATTTCTGGTAAATGGCTCAAAAAATCTCTGAAGAAAAGGACCATGCATCTGTAGTAATTTCGATGGTTGATTTTCTTATTCTAAATAAATAATCACTTTTGTGATTATGCACAACCTCTTGCTGTCTTGCATTTCTATATTTCTTCTAAAGGGTGTCCCAGTATTGTATAAGCTTCAGGCCCAATAAAATGTGGATCAGCCCTTGATTTTGCTTTATAGTTATTTCACAATTTCAAACAGGCAGCTGGACATTTTCTTGACACTTTAGAAACATATATCCTGTGAACAGATGATTTATAAAATATCTGTAGTGTTTGCTACTCATGTCTGAGTGATCATCTTGGAAAGACCCATCTCAGAGACAAGGTCACTAAGAGAGAAAAGGGTCTCAAACAGAAGACTGCCTTCTAACAGTCTTATTAGAAGACTAAAGAAGTTATTTAGTCTTCTTCCAACACATAGCTATTAAGAGATGAAAAAACCTGGTCATCATATATATTATGTATGAAAAAGAGACACCACATAATAGGCAGCAGCTGGAGCCATTTGGGTCATTGACACATGTAGTATGTTATTATTAAATTTGGAGAGTAATTTTATTGCTTCTGAAAGCAAGAATTTCATGTCCTTGTGTACTTTGTCAACATTTTTCATGATATAAAATGTATTTCCTCCAACAGAGGATACAAGATAAGAAAAAATTCTCCTCATCATGGAGTTTATTTGTGTAAGCTTTTAGCACTTAGTAGGTGTTCAATAAATATTTATTGAATGAAGAAATTATTTCAACTCTCAGATAATGACTCCTAGATATAAAGGGTATATATTTAAATGACCCAGTGATAATCAAACTTCAAAAATGACTAATGCTTGCTCATGGATGGGAAAACAATTTTTAAGGAATTTTTCAAATAATTGATTGCATTTTTATTTTAAAATACATATCTTTTCATTTCTAGCTGCTAGTTTAATTGCTAACATGTGGTAGATGCTCAATAAATGTTTGTTGAATTCAGGAATGAACTAGGCATACTAAGGGTTAGTTCATCAATCTGAAATTACACATAATTTGTTTACATTTAACCTGACAATTTTTTTGAAAAATGATGTGGAATTGTCAGCAATATAAAGTTACATCTAATGACAGCTATGCATGAGACCCCCAAGGAAAATTCAAAAATAGACTAGATGAGAAGTAGAGAAAATTTTTTAGTCTCAAACTGAAAACCCTGCAGTAATTATATGGTTAAAGATAGTAAGGAGGGCCAGTAATAAACATTGTCCAGTAAAAAGGACAAAGGTGGAACTTTGAGGTTGTGAAAAAAAAAGCACGTAAAGGGGATGATTAAGCTATATGCAGGAAGTGATGGTTTACTTGATGAAGCTAAAGAAATAGTATGTTAAAGAATAATGAGATGTTTGTTTAGAAAATTTGGCCTTGTTGATGAAGGGCCTTAGATGCCAGCCTCAGGGATTTAGATGAGATGCCAGGCAAGAGAAAGTGATTCTAAGAGACTGGCATGATGAAAATAGTGTTTGAGGAAGATAATCCTGGCAGCTGTGTGCAGGATAGAATGACAGGCTCTGAGGCTAAAGATTTAGCAGATAACTGGGGGCTTCACAGTAATCCTAGTAAGAAGATGAAGTTCTGCTCTTGGGAGGTTTCTAGAGAAAGGAAGAGGAAAATAGAAATGCATAAATAGGGGCAAGGCCAACATTTGATTGACTAGGGGGAGACTTAGGATGCCAGTTAAATGGTGGGGTCCTTTGACTGGGTTTAAGACTTACTTATATGTCACAGACTTCACGAGACATGTTCTCTGACATAGCTGATGGAAAAGTATGAAACACTGAGATGCAAATTGTAAACTTTGGGAATTACCAACATGTGCATGGTAGCTGAAACTGCACAAATGGGGAAATAGAATATACAGAAAGAAGAGAAAAAAAAATCAAAGTAAGCTTTATGAGTTAAGAATAGGAAAGGAAGACTTCCCTGGCGGTCCAGTAGTTAAGACTCTATGGTTCCCATGCAGGGAGCACGGGTTCAATCCCTGATCAGGGAACTAATATCCCAAATACTGCATGACCAAAAAAAAGCGGGGGAGGGGCGGAGGGGGAAAGGGAAGGGGAGGGCAAAGGAGATGGAAAAGAGGGAAATCACAGCTGAAGAAACAGAAGATCATGTTTTATGAGGAAAAGGAAAATTCCAAAGAAACAGTAACCACTGGGACTATAGTCAAGGAGACTGAAAACAAAGTTGGAGATGTGAAAACTTAGGAGGGATATTCATTCATCTGGGGGAAGAGGAGGGAGAAGAAATTGTTTCCTTCTTTTTAAACAACTTTTTCATTATCACCCGGAAAAATATGAGAATTGTATTACCAATGCTTTCAAAAAGATTAATACAAATTTTAATATAAAGGATTACATACTGATGTAGAGACTTGATTCAGTGTTGCGGCTGAAAGCTATAAAGTGAAAAAATTAGACGATTTTCATCCTCACAGCTGAAGAGAAGCAGTTCAAACCAACTCCTAAATAGAAGAATTAGATATACTTTTAACTTTAGGGTGGATGAGTCATATTTTAAGCGTTCTTTGCTGGACTATTCTTAGTGACTAGATGCAGAGGCTGGTGGATATGTTTCTGTTCTCTTGCTTAGTTTTCAAAGCACTGGAAATAGAAAGGAGGGAAGAATTTAACCTTGTGAAATGAAAAACATTAACAAATGCTTATTTCTAAACCTACTGAAAATCTGTGAGAGATGTGAAAACAAGTCAAAAGTTGAAATTGAGATGTGTACTCCTGTCTCTATGACTGATATTTACAAAGGGAGTAAAACAAAAATGGACGTCTCTTTTAAAAGATAAAGGTCTATATGTATTTGATAACAAACAGTAAATTATATTTAAGTACATTTTGTGATACATGGCAAAACATGATTTCCTGTTAAAATGAGTCTATGTGGTTAGTTTTCTTGTGCTGTGTGCTTCAGTCATGTCTGATTCGTGACTGTTCTTATTGGTAATGTAAGGCTGACAAGGCTGAAAGTTATTTATAGTTAATTCTTTGCAGTACTGTTGTCAAATATGTATGTGATGGTGCTCAGTGCTTATATAGGTAACTGGTTTATTAGGCAGGTTCATCCTGGTTGGGTATAAGGTGAAGTGAAGTGAAAGTTGCTTAGTGGTGTCCGACTCTTTGTGACCCCATAGACTATATAGTCCATGGAATTCTCCAGGCCAGAATTCTGGAGTGGGTAGCCGTTCCCTTCTCCGGGGGATCTTCCCAACCCAGGGATTGAACCCAGGTCTCCCGCATTGCAGGCAGATTCTTTACCAGCTGAGCCTCCAGGGAAGCCCAAGAATACTGGAGTAGGTAAACTATCCCTTTTCCAGCAGATCTTCCTGACCCAGGAATTGAATCGGGGTCTCCTGTGTTGCAGGCAGATTCTTTTCCATCTGAGTTACCAGAGGTGTAAGTATGAAATAAATGTATTTTTTTTTTCCAATTGCTACTTTCAACCATGCTCTGTTAAGTCATTCTTTCCAGACCTCATAAACTTATCTTAGATTGTTTCCATAACTTAAAATTTTTTAAAAATTGGGATATAGTTGCTTTACCATGTTGTGTTAGTTTCTGTTGTACAATGAAGTGAATCAGCTTTAAGTATACATATGTCCCTTCCCTCTCAGACCTTCCTCCCACTCCCTTATCCCACCCCTCTAGCTCACCAGAGAGCACCAAAGTGAACTTCCTGCACTGTAGAGTAGTTTCCCAGTAGCTATTTCACTCATGGCAGTGTATATATGTCAACCTTTCATCCATTCCAAGATATTGAAAAATTAATTCCATTCTAGGATGACACAGGTTCAACTACATGCCAAATTATCCCCGTTTCCCTCTGTGTCCTGTGCTTATTTAAAGGTCTGAGGAGACTGCACTGTGAAGTTATGGGGCCTGTTCTTTCATTTCTTCTCCCTTTCTAATTCTGTCCCCTCCCTTTCTGCGTTTACCTTTCTCCTCTTACGCAGAGCCTGGGAAGAGAAATATGAAACAGGTCAAATGTTTACACCTGCATTCCAAAGCTGGCTCTCTTATCTGGGATGCAAGTGTGAATTATTAAAGAGTTCTACTCAGATTCTCACTCTCGGGTACCTCCCGTATTCTCTTGTTGCTGCACTCTTGTCGTTTGTGACAGTAGTAAGGCTACTCCTGCGTGAATATTCTACAGTTTCTATCTGGCTAAATAGTGGGCATGCCGACTGCTCCAATAGAGCCTCTTTACCACTGTCTGTCACCAGTTCAATTGTTTTAACCAGGTAGATACAGAAGGCATATCCCCAGCAGTGTTGTCCATGGGAAATTAGGTGCAGTTTCTCCTTTGTGCAGGTAACCCCAAATTCAAAAGAATTCTCTTCACTTGACTTGTGGTTGCTGAAGGGATAGAATCACCATCTTTTCCCTTTTGCCTTTCAGGCTAGCGATACCTCCCCGCCTACTGTAGCCAGCACCCTACGTCCTTCATCATCACCTGCTGGCTGGCTTCTCTTTATTAACTGTCCACATCCTGTGCATTATTTTTTTTACTAAACTCTCCAATAATCTATTAGAACATGTCTTGCGTTTCCTGTCATGACGCTGACTAAAATGAATGATAAACACAATCTCTACAACTGCATCCCATGTATGTTTTAAGGGGAAAATGTGATTTACACATGTTGTCTTATGAGCTGCTGCTGCTGCTGCTGCTGCTAAGTCGCTTCAGTCGTGTCCGACTCTGTGCGACCCCGTAGACGGCAGCCCACCAGGCTCCCCCATCCCTGGGATTCTCCAGGCAAGAACACCGGAGTGGGTTGCCATTTCCATCTCCATGCATGAAAGTGAAAAGTGAAAGTGAAGCTGCTCAGTCATGTCTGACTCTTAGCGACCCCATGGACTGCAGCCTACCAGGCTCCTCCATCCATGGGATTTTCCAGGCAAGAGTGCTGGAGTGGGGTGCCATTGCCTTCTCCATATGCTAATTTGAATTAAATCTCAGTTCTGACATACCAGACTCATTTGTAAAGTAAGTATATACATGCCTGCTTCCTGAATTTGATGTGAATATTCACAGAGTTGAAGATTCAATGAGATAAAGGTGATACCACCCACATAGGTCATATTCAGTATTCATTCAGCATCTACTTGATGCTGGGCACTATGTTCTTCCTATACTGTAAAATGTTTTTATAAATACAAGTTAATGTAACTCAGTCTGGTAGAGGAGAAAATCTTGAAGCCATGAAAGCACTCTTGTTTGTGTGGAATGAGGAAGACCAGACTGGAGACAATATACTGGCTCTTTCTAGTGTCCTTCATTTGATTCCCTTACTGTAGCATCAGTGTCGTCATAGATACCCAGTTTTTAACCCTCTACTAATGCCCTGGGATTTCTTTGGAAGGAATGATGCTGAAACTGAAACTCCAGTACTTTGGACACCTCATGAGAAGAGTTGACTCATTGGAAAAGACTCTGATGCTGGGAGGGATTGGGGGCAGGAGGAGAAGGGGACAGAGGATGAGATGGATGGATGGCATCACTGACTCAATGGACGTGAGTCTGAGTGAACTCCGGGAGTTGGTGATGGACAGGGAGGCCTGGCGTGCTGCGATTCATGGGGTCGCAAAGAGTCAGACACGACTGAGCGACTGAACTGAACAGAACTGAATGAAATTTAAGAAAGCAAAATGTTTTAAAATATTGAAATTGCCTGGGAATTACTTCATATATGAGAGTAACGAAAGTGAAGGGAAAAATTATTAAGACAGTGCTATGATTACTAAGTGGAAATACAACAATAAAATTGAGTCTCCCTAATTTAAAACTTTTAAAGTAAATTTCAAATGCTCATAATTACTGTATGAGTAGATTTTATTTCAAAAAACTTTGTTTAAAGAAAGAATGTCATGCTGAGCATTACCAAGTTTGGAATTTGGATCTATTTCTGCCATTGACTGGCTATTGCCCTTGGACAATAATTTAACTGTTAGAGGTATTATTTTTAGTTTGGTGGTTCAATTAAAATATTATTACATAAATTTATAAGTAACATGGTTAGTGTTCCCCAAATTAGTGATTCAGTACAGTTGAGAAAAATATGTTAGACTCCTATGATGTGAAAAGCCCTCTGCTAGGTACCCCTGTGGGAAAATAACTGAACAAAGATCTCGACCTGACCTCAGTGAGATAGAGGGAGTAAAATGGCAATGGCAGGAAGAACTACATACATCTATAGCCAAGATTAATAAAGTATTTAATGAAAATGCCAGAAGGAGCCATTTTTCATGTTTGAGGGAAGAAATGACACTGCAGAGTAGACAGCTTTCATAAATCAGTAATTCTAACTGAAAATTGTTTTCAAGAGAAATCATGCTTTAGCTCAGAGACAAAACAGAAAAAGCCTGTTTTTCATTGATTTCAATACACTAAAGGCAATAGCTAAAACTGAACATGGAGAGTGTGAATGTAATAGAAACCCACCAAAATACCACAGGGTTGCTGTTGTTCCTCAGTCTTGGCATTGTTTGAGACATAATAGACAAGCTGATTCTAAATTTTAGGTGGAAAAATAAGCAGCAAGAATTTTAAGGGAAATTCTGACAATAAATGCAATGATGGGCCACTCACCTTTTCTCTCTGTGCCATTAGAACCTGAAACAGTAGTCCTGGGGCATGAACAGAGAATAAATGTCACAGAATAGGATCTGAGAATAAAGTGTAAAGGTATAGGAGACACTTAGGGATATTATGGAATATTCTGTTCTGAATCTCCTTAATATTGCTTATTAATTCAGCATATGACAAAAAATGGCATTTTGAAGTAGTGAAAAAAAAGATGCCTTATTTAATTAATTGTTTGGAGGTAACCAGATAGTCTTTGAGGGCAGAAATGATTGAATCCTATCTTTCAGTTCATCAGAGTATATTCTAGTTGGAAGAAGTGAAAAAGTGAGAGCATTAGTCGCTCAGTTGTGTCTGACTCTTTACGACTCCATGGACTGTAACCCACCAGGCTCCCCTGTCCATGGGATTCTCCAGGCAAGAATGCTGGGGGGGTTGCCATTCCCTTCTCCTGGAGATCTTCCCAACCCAGGGAGCAAACCCATGTCTGGCATTGCAGGTGGATTCTTTGCCTTCTGAGCCACCAGGGAAGCCCACTCTAGGTGGATCAAAGGTTTAAAAGTAAAATCAAAGCTGTAAAAATATTAGAAGAAGCCATTTGAGAGCATTTATTTCAGATTGAGGAGAGCCTTTTAGGTTTGACATAAAGCCTAGAAGAATAATTTCACAATTTGTATGGAAACACAAAAAACCTCGAATAGCCAAAGCCATCTTGAGAAAGAAGAATGGAACTGGAGGAATCAACCTGCCTGACTTCAGGCTTTACTACAAAGCCACAGTCATCAAGACAGTATGGTACTGGCACAAAGACAGAAATATAGATCAATGGAACAAAATAGAAAGCCCAGAGATAAATCCACACACCTATGGACAGCTTATCTTCGACAAAGGAGACAAGAATATACAGTGGATTAAAGACAATCTTTTTAACAAGTGGTGCTGGGAAAACTGGTCAACCACTTGTAAAAGAATGAAATTAGATCACTTTCTAACACCATACACAAAAATAAACTCAAAATGGATTAAAGATCTAAACGTAAGACAAGAAACTATAAAACTCTTAGAGGAGAACATAGGCAAAACACTCTCTGACATAAATCACAGCAGGATCCTCTATGATCCACCTCCCAGAATACTGGAAATAAAAGCAAAAATAAACAAATGGGATCTAATTAAAATTAAAAGCTTCTGCACAACAAAGGAAACTATAAGCAAGGTGAAAAGACAGCCTTCTGAATGGGAGAAAATAATAGCAAATGAAGCAACTGACAAACAACTAATCTCAAAAATATACAAGCAGCTTATGCAGCTCAACTCCAGAAAAATAAATGACCCAATCAAAAAATGGGCCAAAGAACTAAATAGACACTTCTCCAAAGAAGGCATATGAATGGCTAACAAACACATGAAAAGATGCTCAACATCACTCATTATCAGAGAAATGCAAATCAAAACAAAACAAAACAAAACAATAAGTTCTCAAAAGTATTTGCATCTTTTTTGTGGGGATGAAAAAATATCAAACTTCAAAATTACTGAAAAAAAATTGATATCGAGTAAAAACGAATATTTGTTTTTCTTTTAGTAGATTTTGGCCTAATGCCTAACAAGACCACTAATTTATTAAAGTAGTGCTTTAGAGTCAATACCAAAGTGAAGGCTTCTGTTTTCCCTATTCAACATTTCATCAAGGATCCCATCTCTGCACAAATACAGGGGAAAGCACAATTTCTACACAGTCACCTGATAAGTTTGGTGATATTCTAAGATGTCTAATGATGACAATGATAATAACCTTTTAAAACTCTCAAATATTACTATGTCATTGTGATAGGACTTTGAATATACATTATAACCAGTGGTATCAGGGGTTCTGTAACCATAGTCATCTGTATTCTTATACATTCAAATATGTGATGAAATTTCAATGTTTAGAAGTTTCTAAATCCCAGAAGAGAAGATGATTCTATAACTATGGGAATTCTTTAAAGCTCCATTTATATGGGTCAAGTATATGAGTGACTGTATGATACATATATTTATAGATTAATTTCTTGGAGTTGCAACTCAGTTTTGTTATTAGCAGTGTTTCTAAAATCACAGATATATTTATTCTATATCTGGAATTAAGTTATAATTTTATCAGGAAAGCAATCTACTCGAAGGAAAGATATGACGTATCCTAGGTAAAGTGGATAATAACGTATAATTTAATTTTGACTAATGAATATTTTTATACATTACTTTTTGCTTAAAACAAGGGCACATTGGCATGGTCATTAAATTTCAGGGTCTTAAAAATCTCTTAAGGAGTTTCTCCTTTGATATATAGGCCTGGGCAAAAGTGAGGGGATTTCCCTGGTGGTGCAGTGGTTAAGACTGTGCTCTCACTGCAGAGGGCACAGGTTCGATCCTTGGTCAGGGAACAAAGATCCCACATGATGCATGGCATTTGTTGTTGCCGTTCGTCGCTCAGCATGTCCAGCTCTTTGCGACGCTATGGACTGCAGCACGCCAGGCTTTCCTGTCCTTCACCATCTCCCAGAACTTGCTCAAACTCATGTCCATTGAGTTGGTGATGCCATCCAGTCATCTCATCCTCTGTCGTCCTCTTCTCCTCTGCCTTCAATATTTCCCAGCATCAGGGTCTTTTCTAATGTGTCCTCTCTTTGCATCAGGTGGCCAAAGTATTGGAGCTTCAGTTTCAGCCAATTCATTCACCAATGAATATTCAGGATTGATTTTCTTTAGGGTTGACTGGTTTGATCTCCTTGCAGTCCAAGGGACTTTCAAGAGTCTTCTCCAACACCACAGTTCAAAAGCATCAGTTCTTCAGCACTCAACCTTCTTTATGGTCCAACTCTTACATCCATACATGACTACTGGAAAAACCATAGCTTTGCCTAGATGGACAGCATGGCCAAAAATAAAATTTTAACAGTGGTAGTGGGGTGTGTGTATGCATGTGTGTGTGTTTTGGAGGGGCAGTAATTAACAGCCTTTCTTTTTCCATCTGGGAAAGAACATATTGGTTTTGCCATATCTTGTTTCCCTCTCCTGCCCTTTAAAAAGAGGAGTGCGGGTGCATTCTCCTGAGTAGAGTTGTCATAGAGAATGGCTAATTGCATTTCCCCAGGGGTTGAGTAGGTGGAGGGAATAGTGATGTGCTGGGAGAAAAGCAAGGGAGAAGCTTGGAGTGAAAAAGCTAGAAATGGTCGAGAAAAGTAGATCGTAGAAAAGAGAGTGAGTTCTTTTGTACTAAGGCTATAAGAGGAATCTAGGCACTTCAAGGTGTTAAAAAAGAGAGGATTCTAATTAGCATTGCACAAATTCCATGCTGCATTGCCTAAATGTTTTTAAAATATGCAAAAAATGATGTTTATGTTTGGGCTATGCTGTTCTAAAGCAAAATGGGTCATGAAAACAATCATTTATGTAAGATATATTCTCTTATAATAAGTAGGGGAGGTTACTTGATGTTTATGGTATACAATGTTTAGTCACTCTGCTGCTGCTGCTAAGTCGCTTCAGTCGTGTCCTACTCTGTGCGACCCCATAGACGGCAGCCCATCAGGCTCCCCTGTCCCGTCCCTGGGATTCTCCAGGCAAGAACACTGGAGTGGGTTACCATTTCCTTCTCCAGGATATCTTTCCTACCCAGGGATTGAACCCAGCTCTCTTGCATTACACGTAGATTCTTTACAGTCTGAGCCACAGAACTCTATAAATGTTAGCAGTTACTGTCAAGGATTTTCTTCAAGGAGACAAACATACACGTTGCAGGGTACCTGTAGAGAGAATCTCTGCAAAAGGATTATTTCATTTCCTTTATAACAAACACTGCTTAAACCAACAAACAAGCTTTTTGTGTTTTCTGATCTGTTTGATTTCTCATTATTTCAAGTAACATTCTATACAACAATATTGTAGAACAATAATTTGAGCAAACTCATGGAATTTTCTAAATTACAATTTGTTCAAAAGCAAAGGAGAAAGAAGTGAATGAATGAGTTCTGACCCTATGTGACGGGGAAAATTATGACAGGCTTAATCATAAAGAACCTTACACTATTTAAATTTTTCACAAGTATGGCTTAATTCTAATCTCTCGGTAGATCATGAACCCCTTTAGAGCCCACAGACTCCTCTGAAATCCCCACTCAGTGCTATCTTTTCCACACTTTTAAAAAATAATTATTAATTTTCTTTAGAATATATTTCCCTTCCTGTGAAAGATGTAAACCACTTAAATTATAAAAACTGCCACATTCATAAAATTCAGTGCCACAAATATGTGGGGAAATTTGAACATTATCTGGAATATAAATTAGAAGATTTGAATGATGGATAACCAAAGTTTTAAAATGGTACAAATCTTTTGTGTAACAATCAGATTCTAGAAATTTATCCTAAAGGAAATAACCAAGCATGAACTTAAGTATTCTACAATAATCAAGATGCTCTGTGATTATTACTAGTAAGAAAAACTCATGACAAGAAACAAGTAACAGATTAACAAAGTATTAGAAATATGTGTATATATATATATATGTATATATACACAGTAGAATTCAGTCATTTAAAAGTATATTACAGGTAATTTTGCAATTTTATATATGTAAATAATACATGAATAATTTAAGTGATAGATGGCATAGAGATAGAGTGAAAAGTTAAAGGCCTAGATTGCTATTTTCAGTAATTGTGTTCTAGATAATAATGGCCAACTTTCCCACTAGAGGCATCTATGAAGCCAACAAAACATGTTTTATAAGACTTTAAAAGTATGAAAATATTATCAAGATGGTAAATCAACTTCAATATGGTTTCAATAAAGAAAGCACACCAAAGACTATGAAATAAAAAGAAATGTACTGACATAAGGTAATTTCTGAGTTTCATACTGAAAGGAAAAATCATCCAAAATAGAGGCATAAAAAAGACAATTTCAAGAGAAGTTCTAAAAATCTACTTTGGGTGAGGAAAAATTATCCCAGATTGAAGTCAGAAGTCTAAGAAGGAAAGCAAACAACAATAATGGCAAATTGACTATATGTAAAAGTAATGATGATCTGATGATTATTAACATAGAACTAAAATAGGTTTTAAAATAGCAATAAGTAAAGAGAAGAAGAAAAGATAATTACTGTAAGGAATATTTTCAAGGAATATGTGAAAGAATTAATTTTAAGGTATTTATAAGTTCAGTTCAGTCGATCAGTTGTGTCTGATTTTTTGCACCCACATGGACTGCAGCACAGCAGGCTGCCCTGTCCATCACTATAAACTAAAAGAACAGGAATTGCGTATATAACTTCCAAAGAGAGAATAGATTTAAATATTAAAACTTTATTTTAAAAATGTAAGAAAGGAGAAGTAGAAAAAATTGTGATAAATGGAAAACACAAATTAAGTTAGTAGACTTGAAGTCATATAATATACACCCCATTAAATGAAAGGAGACTGAATGCTCCTGTGAAAAGATTAATGTCGTCTGACTGTATATTTTTAAAAATACAAGTATTAGATTAAATCTTACTAATTGCCAACAATGATAATTTTTGACCATGGGAATTATAATTTCATATGATTCAAGCTAACAATGTTATTTGGAAGAGATAAATATAAAACATGAGGGTAGAGAAACATTGAAGTTAAAGAAATGGAAAAAATAACCAAAATAAAGTTGATTTATCTACATTAATATCAGAAAATAAGATGAAAAATAGAAAGCATTAGCAGAGATAAAGAGGGTCGATTAATAATGATCAGTTTCATTTCAGTAAAGTTAAAAGTTAAAGTTAAGTCACTCAGTCGTGTCCGACTCTGCGACCCTGAGGACTGTAGCCCACCAGGCTTCTCCATCCATGGGATTCTCCAGGCAAGAATACTGGAGTGGATTGTCATTTCCTTCTCCAGGGGATCTTCCCGACCCAGGGATTGAACCCAGGTCTCCCGCATTGCAGGCAGACGCTTTAACCTCTAAGCCAGTAAGATACCACAATTTGTAATTTTTGAGCATTTAAATACAGTAGTCTCAGAATATAGAAAACCAATAATGGACAACAATACAAAAAGAAATTGACAAATCCACAATCATAGTAAGTTAGTTTGGTGTGAATTTCTCAGTGAATAAAAACAAGATAAGGGAAAAATCAGTAAAGAATTCTTGTGCTAAAATCTTTAGATTTGAGCAATAGAATTAGCAAATAAACTAGGGATGGATATAGAACATTGAATTTAACAACTTCTATATAAACACTAGTGGTAAAAATGGGAAAAAAGGGTTAATGAACTTGAAAGAGATCAATACAAAGAAAGTTTAAAAAAGAAAAAACAACAACCGAAAAAACAGCTGGCACATAACACCAGAAACAACCTCAAAGAATATACAAATAATAGAACATAGAATGTACTATAAATGTAGAATACAAATAGCATAGCATATATTAATAAAACTCCAGAAGAATATTTACCAAGGAGTTAACAGATTAAAAATAGGTAATAAATATTGTTTAATTTCCCTTTCTTTTTCTATGTTGTCAAATTTCAGTAAATATTTAATGCTTTTTATAAATAACTTATTTTTCATCCTTCAAAATGAGAGAATATTCTACTAATTAGAGTGAAGCAGTATTTTCCGATGTGAGGCAGAGGTAATCTGTACAAAATCATCTCAGTTTTCTATTTTAAAAAGATTCCCAGGCTCTATGCCAGACCTGTAATTAGAATATTTGGAGGGTATGCTTGGAAACCTGCAGGTTAGTCTTTTAGCATTCAAGTTAGAGAACCATTGAAATAGAAGGAAAGTTGAGTTGGTCTAATACAGGAAAGCTAGCAATAATCTCAATGATTGACAGTTATAATAAATGCCAGATAAATTTCCTTCTCTGTAATCAACTTGATATGGCAGGATGAGTCAACTGTGGATATAGAATCTGTTATTTTACCGTCATATTCACATTAGAGCTTGGTTTTGTGATTTGAGAAATAGAACCCCTTAATGGAATTAATTTTGACATTCACAAATACCGGTGATTCACTTAGCTTTACCTTACGTACTTCTGAAGTCAAATTTCAAAAGGTTATTTTGTTATTATTTCAAGCATAAAGGATCAAATCCTTAAATGCACTCGGTTTAGATGTACCTGTATATTCCTGCATGTACATAGCTAAAGACTATGCGTTTACATGGATTGGACGGGGGGGGGGGGGGGGGGAGTGTGG